>JAOTRR010000012.1:13406188-13419812 GCA_028570945.1 Gogo arcuatus | reverse complement strand
ACACACACACACACACACACACACACACACGGCTTTCCCCTTCTGCTTTACAAATGTATAGCAAGGTGCCACAGTCATTACTCCATTAGCAGGTAATTAATGATGCTCATTTGTGTAACTTTTATTAAGCCCTTTGAAAGATTGTTTGTGTTCAGATGAAATGAAATGCATCCCAGAAGCCATTTATTGTGGCAGGCCGAGATTAAAAGAGCATTGGAGCGCTTTGAAAAATGTTATTTTATCGAGGGCGATTTTTCACTGTAGCCTCTGGGGCGCCGCTGACAGGGAAACACTGCAGTCCTCCTTCATGTTGTACTTCTTTTTTTAGTCCTGGTACCCAGGGAGTAGACTAAGTGTGATTGATTCATCCCATGATCAGTAAAAGGTGTCAGGCAGGTGAGAATGGATGCACCCCAGTATTGACAGGAAGAAATAGCCGCCTTGTTGTCCTGCTCACTCAGACCAGATGAAAAAGAGCGGTGGAGGGCTTGATGAGCAGCACATCCTTTACTGTAGCCGGGGGAGGACAGCAAGGTTGGGCCCATGGATGTGCTTTGTGTAACCTTTGTTCTGTATTTTAACGAGCGGTGCTTATTGTATGATATTACAGTATACGTGTTATAGATAATATGGTGTGGCTCCATCTAAACCTTTGATCTACGGAGTCTTTTTTTTTTTTAAGGACGTCTTGTTCTCACCAGGTCTGTTTTGCTCATGCTATTTTTCTCCTTTTCTTTAATTTCATTTACCCCGTGCCTGCTATAATCCAGCCTTTATGATTTCCTGTGTGATATTATCATTTCCCCTCACCAATGTGAATGGGAGTGAATAGGCTGCTTCTCTGATTTTCCTCAAGAGAGGATCATATTGGCTCTTTTCTTCTTTGTAGCCATGCACTAAAGCACAAGGGAGAATTTTTAATGGGCTTTCTGACGTGATACAGTGTGGGAGAAACCAGAGGGGATTGGGTAGAGGAATCAAAAGTAGTTTGTGAACAGACATGGAGGCAGATCTCCTAGTGACAATGCTCCTCATTATACACACACTTATATCCTGAAACTTGAGCAGACAGAAACCGGCAAGAAGCATATATTTTTTTTGATGATTTATATTAAGCTCTGACTTGCTTATGAGATATTTTATAAATGATGTGAATTTATTCCACGTGCATTGACATGGCAACACAACATTATGCCTTTATCTGGTTAAAACCCAAACTGTTGGTTGCCCACGTCTTCCTTTTTAATCAGCCAGTGTTTGGGATAGCCTGCAGCAGGGACCCCGATAAAAGGATTAGCTGAGCCTCGACTAGTTAAACCACGCTTAGATTGTGCCAAGAAGCTCAAAATATGAGCGGAAGATGGATTTAACTATCACTCATTATGGGTATGAAAGAGAGTGTACAAGTTTTCATGTTACATGACTGATTTTCATGTTAACTGTCTCATTATTATGAATTGATGGATTTTTCTACTTGTATAAACAATATAAAAGGCAATGGAAATGTTGTTATGATTACTAGGATTTAATTTATTATTATTATTATTGTAGAAGAGCCTTTGTGCGACGCTCAAGATGCAGAACGAATACTTAAAAAAATCTCATTTGTTTTGTTTGCTTTAATAGCTTTACATCTTAATTACTGATAATGCACTTTTTTTACCTTTGTAGTAGCCATTTGTATTTCAGAGCATGTGGAAACATTTTCCATTTTCTAGAAACACCAAATTAAGATGAAGATTAGACAGGTTCTGTTTAAATAACACCAGTTCTCATGCTAGTTTCTCAGATCTTTCTTTCTGCACAATGTGACACATTTTCAAAATATTGGAGAAGACTAGTCACACGTGTGTCATGCTTACACACATTAGAATGATTTTATTAAAAAAGAAGAATGGCGCACACGATGAGTGCAGAGCCCTGACTCTCTTCTCTTCTGGCCAGCAGACCAGCGTCTGGATCGCGCAGTCTTTTAGCGAGGAATCACCTCTTTTGTCATCTCTGCTGGCATTAGCCCGAGATTTGCATACATTTCTGAAGGAAAGCATTAAAGTAATACAAAAAAGAGACTAATGCACTATTGAAAGACCCCCTTTCAAGATTAAAAGGAGCTCTATTAGAAATGTATGACTGCTCATGTAGTTTTTATTTTATTTTCTGTCACTGCTCTCCTTCCTCTTGTAAAAGCTTTTGATTATCCTCTAAAAGAGAAAAGAGAAAAGACACAGAGCCAAGGATGCCTTTTGTGTGTGCTGCTTAGAAGTCTGCTATTTTCTTTTTTCCACATTAGTTTCTTCATGGTATGATAATATTTGTGCATGTTTGCATATTTGTTTCATGATGATAGTAGCTGGAATTTCTACATTCAAAATGTTAATATTGTATACTTTGCTCAGTATTAGCCTATTATTAGTCTTTAAAGTGTTAAGTTCACAGATGTAGTTGGAAGACTTGCTTTGTTAAACAGTGAGTGAAAGTTGTGTATGTGTGTTGTGTCATATTGTCATTACATAGAGCACATGTGACAGTGCAGTGGGCAGAGCACAGCATTATACATCATTCTTCTTTGCAAAATCACACCATAACCAGCTCAGTCCATGCCACAAACACTCACACACACACCTGGAGTGGAGCATGCAGAGGCGCACTCCTCCAGGACCGTGCCCACAATGCTTATCACTCTGACCTGAATTCTGGGACAGCGGACAATTTCTCAAGCAGCTGGGGATCAATCAAAACCCACTCCGAATGTGCCCACCTGCCAATTTTACATTAGGATGCCATGCTGTTCAAAATAGGGCGTTTTTCACTTGTGTTTTTGATTACTGCTCAGGCGTAGTTGTACTCCTTACGGGTCCCCAGGAGCCAAATGAAACCTTCCTTCCTTCCCCAAGTGCTATCTCTTCTCCACAGGACTGGCTAATCTGTACTGGGGAGGTGGATGTGGACATGAGGGGGACAGGCTGGAACATGTGCCTTCACATCTGGCAGGGGCTGCTTGGCACACGAGTAGCAGGGCTGTAAATCATATATGCGCACTGTGTTCAGTGCCATGCTGTAGATTTGCTTTAGCTGGCTTTTATTAATATGCGGTCAGTTTGTGTGTGTGACCAGTCTACAGGACTACTCTTGTTGCTGATCTGAGTTTGGAATAGCAGTGATCTGTGCCTTTTCCCCTCTCACCGTCCTCCTCTTCTCCCTCCTCCTCCTCCTCTTCCTCCTCTTCCTGCTGAAGATTAATCCAGAGTCCTTCCTTTCCCAGCAGGTGTCAGTGTAATATTATCAGGCACTCACACACACACCACTCGATACAACAGAAAAAAAAAAATCTTACACATCTTAAAACCACACGTGCGTGCACACTTCTATTTTGAGTGTATAGAGTTATTTAGACTGTAGAAAGTAACTATGAGCTTGAGGGTCAGGGATTAACAGGTGCTGAAAGAGTTGTTTGAGTGTGTTTGGAAAGCAGGTGTGGTGGTGTGCTCAGTTGTGCTGGCTTGGTCACGCACGTTTCTCCTTGTGATGGTACAGGATGTAAATGCAAATGCAAATTTAAAAATAGTAATAATAATTGGACGTAAATTCAGTATTGTACTAATGCAAGGAGATTTAACACTATTACATAGACATAATTTCTCTGGGTAGGAGTTTTCTAGATTATAAACTACAGATAGCTTTAGCTGTGAGGTCATTTATCTTCTGTAACCTACCCTGGCATTCATCACTGAGTCATAAGAGTAACATGAGGCCAAAAATCTCAGCCATGTTCTTTAAGAAAGGGGGTTTTCAAACTCTTTGCATCCATGGACCTCTAAATAATAATAATAATAATAATAATAATAATAAGTCTGTGGACCTACGTATATGTACAAAAATAGTTTGGCTATTTACTGGTGCCATAAAGCCTTTTATTTCTTAACGTTCAGCTTTCACAACACATTTGTATTAAAAGTTATTACTTAATATTATTCACCAGCCTACTTTTTGTTTACATTTACCATTTGTTTACGTTCAACCGTTCAATTCAAGTGTCCAGTCAAACAGGTTAATATCTATGAGAACTCAATAATAAATATATAATAATTATGATCATTAAAATGCTGGGTTGTAATTTCCTACTAGTGTAAAGTTTTAAAAATCACAGACCCCTGGTACTCCCTAAACCTCATGCTGAGAACTGTGGCTTTACAAGACTCTGTAGCTAAACTGTAGAAAATTCATCATATGACGTTTTCTCAGCAGCCGCCTCTGATCTGGGTCCTCATCTTCTTCATATTCGTGCCTCCATTTAGCCACAAAGCCAAAAGTCAGGCCTAGATTTGCCACATATGCCTGCCACACTGTTGCTTTGTCTTTAGGACTGAACCAGAAAAATCTAGATTAGCCTGGATAATTATGTTGCCCAGACCTATTAATTCTGTCAGGTGAGGGGTGAGGGAGCAATAGGGCCAAATAAATAATCTAAGCATGTCTTCTGATACTGGGTCTTAAAAAATGGGCATCCTTCCAAATGCGGCGCTCAACTCATTCTAATTGGCCTCATTGTTGATGAAAAATTAAATGGCCAGCCGGGCTATTAATGCTGACGGTTATGGATGGGATGCCATTGTACTTAATACAGCCTTTCACTTGTCCCTTTTATTTCCTGCACACTGTTCTGTCTGCCTGTGATGTATGCGCTGGCGGAGGGAAATCGCAGACACACAATGGAGTTTCAGCCTACTGGCTGAGGGCCAGCTTTAGGGGTGTCAGGACGTTAGCGTAATTGCTGGTGTGGTTTTTTCAGACGCTGCCCTGTTGCACTGATCTGAATGTTGGCATGATTTTAAGGCATTGTTTTCTAGTTATCTAAAAGCAATGTTGGGCTTCTGTGTCTAGATTATTAAGGTTAGTGTTTGGGTCAGAGAGGCTGCAGCAGTGTCATGTCTGGGGCTTTGTAGCCGTTCTGCAGAGGTCTGCTCTTCCAGATGGAGACCTGGAGATGGAGGAAGCAGCAGAAACGAGTCTGCCTGAAGGTCTGAAGGCCCTCATGCATAAATAACAGTGTCTTCTTACTTCTACCCGAGGCAGATGTTGACTCTTAAAGACAAGCTCTGATAGCAAGCTCTGAGTAAAATGAGCCAAAAAGGGTTTTGTTGTTTGTTTTTTTTGTTTTTTTTCAAAGTATATATGCACACTTTGTATAATTTCCCGTCACAATACAATGATTTATACCTTTGACTGCTGACCTCAGCATAATTCTGCTTCTTTCTTCTTCCCCTTCATTGGTCAAGCAGTAGAGCATTGACAGATAATGCAGGAAATCTGCAAAAGTAAGGCGTTTACATTGCTTGGACTAGACTTTTTCAAACTCATAAAGCAGTCTCTCTGAAGGTTTTGGCAGCCACTGAGCAGACAAACTGCAGAAGCTTAAGACTCTAATGGAGACTTACTGCAGTATTGATCATACAGCTTGCTGTTGTCACTGGAAATTCTGTTGTTGTTGTTGTTGTTGTTGTTGTTGTTGTTAGTAGTAGTAGTATTAACCAGATAGCAAAACACTGAGCTAATTGCTCTTATAAAATTCTAAAGGGAATACGATCTCACCCGTTGCTATGGGAACAGAGGTAGGATGAAGATGTTACTGCGTATGATTGTTGCCAAGACTTGCTGCCTCAGTCGTGTGTATATATGTGTGTGTCTGCGTGTGTGTGTCTGCGTGTGTGTCTGCGTGTGTGTCTGCGTGTGTGTGTGTGTGTGTGCGCACGCGCAAATGAATTTGAGAAAGTTATTGATACAGGTAGTGCATGGACTGTTATCACTTCCGTATCTATACACAAATTAATTTGTTTGCTTGGTTGTTTGTTGGTTTGTTGCATGTTCATTTTAATTGATTGATTAATTAATGTGGTTTGCTGAGAACTCTACTGTTTGCCACATTGAGAAAAGCTATTTCGTCATTCTAATGTAAATAACCTCTTGTCTTTAATTGAGTTTTTAATCTGCTGATCTTTTAATAATCCATTAGTCGACTTGATTAACAGTGATAAAGTAGTGGCTTTATTCAGAGATTGGGTAGGATATGCCGATAAGTGAGACAATGATACGCTTGCCTTCTTAAGAGTCATGGAGCAGGTGAGCTTTCTGTCTCCCTCTCTGTAGCTTGAGAGGAACCTAATTGGATTGAGAAGGAGGCGTGTTACAGGGTCCTCCACATGAAAGCCTGTCTGTTAGACTGCAGTGGCTGCGTCTACACCCTAGACACAGCTGATAGCGCTCAGGCTCCTTTCCTTATCCTCTCAGCACGCCCATTCTAATTGGCTGTCTGATTTATTTTCCATTCTCTGCAATTGCGGTGGATTGTTTTTGAAAGGCTAACATTTTCAGTCTCAGTCTGGGAGGAAGACTTTGTAGATACAGTTATGTCGTAACTCAGTTTGGAGTTTGTATAGAGTTTCAGTGTATGACTAATGATCTGGGATCGGGTGGTTTTTTTTGTTGTTGTTGTTTTTTTGTTTTTTTTTAATTGTGTTCAGTACATACTGTATGACAGAAAATACCCAGTCTGATGGCACTGTATAGGAGCATTAACATAAGCTTTCAAGTCTCGTCTGCAGCTTGTTTGGAGGCATGTGGGAAGCATGAGATGGGTTTCTTGTGGCAGTGGGAGTAATATTGTCTGTTTATTTCTTAGGCCAAAAGGAAACATCCACTGCATATACGCACAACAAAAACATGTCCAGGCATGTTAACTCGCCTGGGTAACATTGTACATGAGGAGCCGGTGCACTAGAAGAATGCACTTATTAAGTGCAGCACCTGCAGGCAGGAGCATTCAGCCCACACTAACCAGAAGACAAACTAGGCAGAACAGAGGCTGAGGGAGCTTCACAGTGAACTCTCATTTGCTCTTTTTATTCATCTGAGCAAGTTGTCCCCTGCACGCATGCTGTGAGGGACAATGAAGGATTTTTGGATATGCAACCTCATTACAGAAGTCTGTTAACATTTAACATACCCCAAAGAATGAGATCATTGATGGCATCAAATCGTTTAAATATGTCATTGTTGATCAGTCAAGGCACACAGACACCTAAATGGTGCAATCCTATGAAATAATAAAATCAATTCCGCTTTTTTTTAGTTACTTCTTTTTCAGAAATTAATTGGAATAAAAAAAAAAAGACTTTGAATAACTTTCTTAAGGTGTATTCTACATGTCATTTTCTCTGGTTGAATATGTTGTTGCTGTAGAGTAGGAATTTCCAACCGTTTGATCAATGCAAAACAGACCACAACCCACAATGTGTTTTGATGAAGTAGTGTGTGAACTGTGAAGGGGAGCATAGAGAGGCAGGATTGGTGTCATAGGGGCATTTTGTGCTCTGTATGTATTGACTGTGACAATAAAAGTGATATGATTTTTTGACACCATGTTACATTGACCTTTTATGCTGTACACAGTATCAGGGTTGTATCACAATTCTACTATCTGTGTCTGTGTAGTGCAACAAATTTCTGTATCTGTGTCTGTATTCATATTTGAACTAGAAGTGGGCATGACCTAAACCAAAAAAGTTTTTTTTTTTAAATTTTTTTTTTTATTAAAACATTTGTTTCTACAGTTCCTCAACCCTTACTACATCACCCGTGTTCCTCACTGGTCTGAACCAGTTGCCCTGTGAATGTTTCTGTCAGGTTTTCTGACTGTCTTCCCTAAATCAGACAATTATTGCTTATATCTGACAATAGCCAAATAACATTTTATCACTTTAGTTATTGGGTTTGTTATTTTCTAGAAAGATGAGAGCATTTTGCTATCAGAATCTATCTAGAAGTGCGGCTGCATACGTAAAAGTACGTAAAAGTATTTTGGGCTCGTCCAAAAAGCTTGTTTCTCGATATATTTTTTTTTTTACTGTTTCATTTGTTAAATGACTGTGTGGGCTTCCCAGAGGAAAACGTGTAGCCCTTACTCACACATTGTTATGCCCCGATACAAAATGAGCCATGACCCAGGGGTAGAGAACCTCTATTATAAAATATATGAGGCTGACAGTGTGACACTGTGCACTGTAATTCTAGAAAAAGTAGAAAAAAGCTTGTTTTTGCTGTTGTTCTCGGACCAGCTTTCATGATCCTGAATTGTCACAAGCAAACCTGAAACTGATCTCAGGTCAGTTTTTAAGCACAAGTGAACAGAGCTGATAAGACGTCCATTATAGTGAGGGAGAGATAGAGAAACCCAGAGCATTGTTCTTCCATTTGTTTTAGAGATATAAAGAGAGGCCCTGCTTATCAGCACTGCTCGAAGTGTCTCAATTTTTTGTAGCACATTCGCTCCTGAAGTATTTGTTCCTCCATGCTTTGGGTGTTGTACACATCAAATATTATTGTGAACAGTCTTATTGGTGTTCTGTGACTCCTGTATTATTACTTATTATGTAACTCCTTGAAATGATAACATGTTGTAACAGCTGAAGAGTTGCACATTGGACTTTAATCGTAGCTGCTAGTATCAGCTGTGTGCTCATAGTGTGGGAAAAGAAAGCAAACCTCTAAGACTGAATGATGTGTTCAGTTCTCCTTGGAGTCTTTTACACTGTACAAAATGAGCTAATTATGTGCTCATGGATTAACAGCATATGGAGGAATAGCCTTACAGATGCTGGTGCTCCATCATAGAATTGTTACCCAGAGATTGATCATCATTCTGAGAGGGGGTATGAAAATAAAACCCATACATCCATGTAAAAAAATAGATTTTAATAAATATTTTTTTGGACAGAGCATGAAAAAGATCCAGCAAGTAGACTGATTGCGAACAGATGCTGGTACACCTGTAGCACTTCTCATTTGTCCGTGCAGATTTGTTCGCTGGTTGACTTAGAGGGTGCAAATGCAGCGGCATAACAGCACACTGAAATAGACTGAAATAGACCCTCTGTTTTGGAATCAGCCAAGAAAAAACCTCTACAGCTCTTTAATGGTGAAATATGAGCCCTGTGTTTCAACACACAGATTGTTCCAGGAGCAAATATGGATGTTAATGTTGATGTACATTTGGAGGCAAAACTGATATAAACCCTAATAACATAAGCAGAGGTAAAAAAGAAAAAAGAAAGAAAAGAAAAGAAAAGAAAAAAAGTAAGTTGTAGTTGAAATCTTATTCAGGTCTGTAGGGGTTAAAGGTTAAGGGGGTTAAGGGTGGCTAGTTTGGAGGTAGAAGAGAACATGGTTGATGAATTGTAGTAGGCCTCAGTGGCTGATCCTGAGATTGTTGATCTGTGTATTACCAGTAGCACTGCAGCATATCACACTGCTGAGCAATGAGAGACAGAAAAAGGGTGAGAGAGAGAGAGAGAGAGAGAGACACTAATGGACTGAATCTAGCCAGTGCGTTTTCTTGCCCAAAGTGCCAGTGCTTGGTCTAAATAGATGGCCAATTTGTAAAATTGTCTGCCTGAACATAAGCATCTTGGGCCACTTTAATTGGTCAATTTCCCACTTGTATTGAGTGCCCAGATTGATTTATTGCCGTTTTTATGAGGCTGTGGGGACCAGTGGGAACAGCTGTGCCAGACCACGGACACACACGCGATGTAGTGGAAACAATGTGCTACACGTGGAGCATCGGACAGCAGTTTAGAGAAGAGAGGAGAGGACATGGAGAGGAAGGGGGAGTGGAAATAAGCAAAGAAAAGAGCGGAAAGGAAAGCATAAGAGGAGGGCAGACAGCTGGCAATAGCAGTGTCTGGTGTTTGGCAGCTCTGGAGAAGGAGGATTTATCCCAGCAAACAGTGCATTGTGAGCCGAACCCCAGCCCTGATGGAGCTGACACTCTGACGGAGAATGCTTGATTGCTATATTGTCACAATCACACAAGTCTTTCACTGATTGCAGGGGGAAAAGAGGGGAGAAAAAAGTTCAATGTGTTGGCTGTGTGCTGCATCGAGTGCTATGTCTATCAGAGTTTGATGGATTGCTATCAAATGTGGCATCACCCATTTACCAGTGCTCCTCATGAATAATCAGTTTATATTCTAAATATAGAGCAATCCCATGAAGAAAAAAAAGATAATGTGCTATCAGGAATCATTTGAAGGCTGACAGAATCACAAGAACATCGTACATCTTGTGGTGTAGATTGTAAATTCTGGTATTAATAACAAAATGCATTGACACCGACGTCGTGAAAAATAGCACACCCGAAAGCCTTAGGCATAAATGCACACACTTTTTGTCATAAGGTTTAGCATTAAATGGCTTTGTTTTGATGATATCTCTTGCTTCTGACACCTTTTTATCCGTGACAAATCTTGCACATGCATGGTCATGACAGCCAGAGAGATGCTGTAAAATTACCTTCTTAACCACATCCAAATGCCTGGATTTTTTTTCCCTGACACTTTTTTCCACTCACTTCCTTGCTCTTGTGGCAATATTTTGTGTATAGCAGTAACGTTACAGTGAAGGACAAGTCACTTATAACTGGAATCGCTTACATCTTTTACAACTAAAGACGATACACCTTGAGCTGAAGTAATTATTCATGCTGTTTTATCTAGTGAAGTTTACAGACTACTTGGGATTATCCAGCACATGCTCCAGCAGAGTTCTTTGCTGCTGTATGGAAGCTTTATTCAGTATAAATGTTTTGTACCTCAGGGAAGTTCTGTAGGAAAGGGAAAGGAGAAAGTTGAGTGTGCCTTGTTGGTAAGGCAATTCTTGGAAAATATTTAGCGTTGGAGATTATGGACGCTATTTTTCTGCAGGCGTTTCTCTCGACGTTTCTTTCCATGCAGGCAGGAGAGAGAAAAAAATGTTATGTTTTGAACAGTTCACAAGATATGGCCCAGGATTAAGATGAAAGGAATTTTAGATTTCAGTTTGTCTCTCAGTTTGTCCTGAGCCACTAGGGGAAAGTTTTACATTACACTGTACCACATACACAATTTATGGAATACTGCCAGGTGTTTCTTCAACAACTTTGTCAGCGCTGCATGTCCCTGTCCTCAAATCTATTGTAACTGATTGTTTTATCTGAGCTGGGAGAATAATTTCACTGTAATAAATGAAACCGGCTCTCAGTCCTGTGGGGAAGGCCAGCTAAAGAATAGTGCATTATGTAACATGTGGCCTACTCTGACTGTTCACAGACCCCAGTAAAGCTTTCAGAGGACAGGAAGCATACACTGTGTCTCTACATCTGTCTTGCTGCCTGTCGAAAATCAACTGAATTGTTTTACAAAGCAGAGACCTTCCCTTTCATATAGACCCTTCCTCTATCCCTGTCTTGAATAATAACATTTCCTTGAGTACAAACAGAAGATGGGCCAAATGAATCAGAGGGCCAAGGTCAGCTGAAGTATGATGTAACCCCACACTGAAGAAATAAAAGCCTGTTGCTCTAAAAGCACTGTTGCAAAAGCACCAGGGTTGAAGAAATCATAAACCTGTTCCAGGTTCTGGATGCCCAAAACCACATTGGCAAAATAGTGGTAGCTAACATAATGTAATAATGTACGGCAAGCTAGTCTGCATTATTACAGACTAAGGGGGGAAAAAAAACAAATTTATGATTATGGTTTTCTAGCGAACTTTCTAACGCAGCTGCCATTATCTGTCCTTATATACAATACGTTATTTGAGTCTAACTAGTGACTTCAATTTCTGAACCAAACTTTCATTTTCTCTGTTTCATGATGTTTCTACATACTTGCATGTTCCTGATTCTGATTGTCTACTAAAAATCATTCAATTTTCACCTAGATCTCGCCTCGACTGTTGTGTGTAGTGCACCAAGCGATGGGATTCACAAGTGCGTGCTATAGACACAGCATCAAGGTGTGTCGCACTACTGTGAACTGTATTCAATTTAAACATAGCTAAGTAGCAAATTTTGTCAATAAAGTAGTAGGTCTTTTCCCAGTTTGTTAAACCTACTAGTCCAACAGGCAACTACAAAAAGCGTGGAAATGTACTCTATTTGTTTTTATATTTTAGTCTAATTCAAATTCAGCTTCATAACCTTAACAAGATTCGAGGCTTGGTAAACTCTGGTGTTCACTGCACCACCAATTCGTGTGTGTGTGTGTGAGAGAGAGAGAGAGAGAGAGAGAGAGAGAGAGAGCGAGCGAGCGAGCTCTCTGCTGATGCTCACCACACTTGCCTGCATGATGACAAACTGCTGGGCCTTACTTCAAAGCTTCTCCTCTCCTTATTGTTCTAACATACGGTGCCAATTGCAGGCATTCTCTCAGGTACAATAGTCATAATGTCCATTAAAAGCACCTGTTCAGTTTGTAACTTCATACTTTCTCTCTCTGTACAGTATAATTACATGTGCCACTAAATTCTTTTTTTTTTCCACACAAGCTAGGTGTGAGAAATGCATAGAAAATGCACTGTGTGCACGCGCACACACAGTTCAGTGTAAATATGGCACTCCATTTCTAATACTTGGCTTATCACATGGGAAAAGATGGCTAGCTCAGCTGCAGAGGGCAAATCTGTCTTTTTTTAGGAAGAGTGAGAGGCATCCACACAAGCTGCTGTGCAGCTCTTGGATCCTTGTCTCATTCCAACCTTCTCCTCATCTCCTCTTCTCTTTCTCTCTTCACTGCTCTTCTGCAGCATTCCTTATACACACTCGCAAATTAAAGATAAATGTTGTTAATTGAATGGGAAAGGGCTAAATTGAGTGTTATGTAGTTATTAAAAGGCAAATGTGATTAAGGTGTAAAGTATTTTGATTTGTGAAGTGCTTAGTGTGAAAGGCTAATGCAGAGACTTTAACCAAGCATGTAATGCCATATCTTTTTATTCACTCATTGCTATGCTGTTGAACAGGATGAAGATAAAAGCATGCTAAAGAAATGGTCTGATATTGAATCATGGTTACGAGGGTGTTTTAGCAGGGATTTTTTAAAAACAAAAGTTCTTGCTCATATTGTCATAGCCAAACACCCTCTAGCTACGTCTCTCCTTTCACACAGTACTGTTATGGTAATGGGGGTTTATGATATGCATCTGTTGGCAAATCTTGCCACCACGTGCAACGTTTCTGCGAGATTGGTTGTGCTTTTTGTTATGAAACACTAGTAAAGAATATCACACCATACTGAACATGTCTTTGAGAAAGTAAATAAATTGTTATTCCATTTCCTATTCCTTATCATTGTTATATATAACAATATACAGTATTATATACTATATTATGCTGTTATATATTGTATATATTATATATATTATCGCAACATCTTATACACTATATTATATTGTTACTATACTATAACAACATATATACTTATAGGTGCTATTTACCATCCTAAAGTGTTCTTTGATTTGTCCCTCTGGTCGAGCCCTTAAAGATTGTTTATAGAACATTTCCTTTTTAGTAGAAAGGTCCTAAGTAGAACCTGTTTAGAAACCTAGAACCCTTTTTTTTTTTCCGAGTGTATGAGTGTACAGTGCTATAAAAAATAAACTGTAGATATGGGTGAGCCAGTTTTTCTTCATCATAAGCACAAACCCCATTTCCAGAAAAGTTGGGATATTTTACAAAATGCAAAAAAAAACAAAAAGCTGTGATTGGTTAATTCACGTGAACCTTTATTTAACTGACAAAAGTACAAAGAAA
>JAOTRR010000012.1:13366026-13383313 GCA_028570945.1 Gogo arcuatus | reverse complement strand
AAGTGTCTTTTAATTAATAAAAATAAAGAAAAATCATTGAATTAGAAGGTGTGTCCAAACTTTTGACTGGTACTGTATATATACATACTGTATGTATGTATATGTATACATGTATGTGTGTATTTTAGAAACTATACTGTGACATAATTTATCATGATATTGTTATTATATAATCATATTGCCCAGCCCTAATATCAATTAATTAATATTTGAAACGTAAACATTTTTGCCATTACAAATTGGTTGTGAGAGCCATTATGATTAAGGAACTGGGTAAAAAAAAAATTGTAATATGAAGTCTTTATTTTAAAGTGGCTACAGGTCCAATTCCTTAATGTCCACCCCACCTGCAAATATATACTGAGGTCTCTGTGTACAAAGCCTCACTCATATTTAACTGTATAAACCAAGCACTGTACTTGTTCCCCTGTCTGCCTTGGGCTCAGAGCTGCCATACAGTTAGTGTGTCCTATTCGCTGAAGGGAAATCGATGTTGGCTCTTCATGGAACACTGATTCTGTCTGACTCCTGTGGAATAATTAAAGAGCCCCTTGCCCTGTTGCCACCATCATGATGACTAATGCACTTCATGGACTGCAGCTCTTACATAAATCAATAGCATTCATATTTATTTATTTATTTATTTTGCTGTCAGTAAAACCTCGAGTTTTCCTCGCGGCAGTTGTGGGTCAGTGTGTCACTGTGCCGTGTCAGCGATGTTGATCCGTTCCGACAGACACCCTTCCTGCACAAGAAGATGAAAAACACACATTCCCTTTCCACCACAGTAGGACAGGAGATACCATATTAGTCACAGAGGGGTGAGGGCATGGCATTCTTGCTTTATTACATTAGATGATTAAAAGAATGCTGCAGGGCTGAACACGGGATGTAAGGCCATCTGACTTGTAATTTACATGTTGGCGTTTTTGTAAAGTAATCAAGCAAAGAAAAAGACACGACTGAACAATATGGCAATCTCAAAATACTACCAATGAATGACCTAAAGATAACACATAGATAATAATAATATGACTACTCAGAGAAGTCTGACATTTCATTCACACCCTTGATACATCGTATAATTGTACTGTAAAGAATTTTTGTCTTTTCCAAACTACAATGCTGTGTTTAAACCAGTTTGGTACTTTTAAATGTGTTTAACAGATGTGACTATATTGTAATAATACATAAAGCATATAGAGTATCATGAACTTTACTGTGAAACAAAAATATTCACCAGACACAACTGTAGTGCACACGGTTTTGCACTCTATTACAAAATACAGGACAATATGTAAAATAATAAACAATACAGGCTGAACACTGTGGATATTAATTATAATAACTATCCAACAACTCTGTTTCCAGAAATATACTACTAATATGAAGCTGTATACATCAACAATAAGCATACAGAGCCACACATACTGTATATACATATTCTGTTCAGCCAAGAGAAAAATAAGAATGTGATGGACTGTGATATCCTTCAGGCCTCAGCAGGCATTAGGTTAGGAAACATTAAATCGATGCCCTGTAATGCGAATTGACTGCCGACTTTGATCATCAGCCTTGGGAGTGCTTTAGCATTGAATGCTGTCAGGCTGACTGACTTAAATATTCAGGAGGCAGAAGAAAAAAGGGAGGGGGGAGGAGGGGGGGGGGGAGAGGACTGCCACATACATTCAGCCAGAGTATTTAAAGAGACATGTTTAGCAGATGAAAAGTTTCACTGCGTGGTTATATTACCACGGGGAGACAACATAAGAGAACAGACATTTTGCTTCAATTAATGCACAAAGCACTTTGCTGCTCATTTGACACAGTGGGTCAACACTGACAGCAACAGGTCATGTTAGTTATCGTGTTCTCCCTACTCGTCAAGCCGTCTGTCTGACCTTACCTGCCCTTCCACTGCTCCAGGTTTTCTAATACCCATATCTGTCTCAGCCTAAGCTGATTTGTCTGTTTCTGCTAGACTAAATTGTGTTAAAAAAAAAAAAAGCCAAAAAAGATTCCTAAATCATGCTATTAACTTCAAGAAAGGTCAGAAAACCTCTGTATTCTGAAAAGGGTGCTGTAAATTCATTAACTCGTAGCTAGTTCAGCCTTTAGGAAAATAAAAAGGAAAGAGAAAAATAAGGGTTGTGTCTTCAGCTCTGTATTATTTACCTGTATACACACATACACTGTAAAGATGACTGTGTTATGGTATGAAGCCACTCACCCACAACTCCAGCCTCCACACAGATTTCTCTCAAGAGATGCCCCACTTACGCAAATGTATCCAGGGTAGCTGTTGTTTTGAACAGATTAAGTGTGCTGTTTTCACAGTTAGATGCACAATTAAGGTGTAGCGTGATGTTATCAAGACAAAACAAAGCATACTTATGGACAGAGAAGAAAAGAGCTGCCTTCTAGAGGTTTGGACAGAAAGAGTGAAAGCACAGAGAAAAGAACAAATGAAACGGCTGACATTTAATAAAGGAGGAAGAGGAAGTGGTAGAGAAGTACAGAGGAAAAAGGAAGCTTTGTGTACGTGGCCTGGGTCGCTTTAGTTCCTGAACCCAAATGCTGAACGAACTGCGAGAAGCTGAAAAGTAGCGCTGCTGCTAGATGCATCTCCTAACAAGCTGAGTGTTCAAAGGCTTTTCCGTGCTCTGGAGAACATGAAAGACGCGTTTAAAAATTTAAAATCCTGATCTGTTCCAGTGCTGTAGAGGGAGAGCAGATTTCCTCGTCGCTGTAATCCCCCTGTTGCTTGCATTGTAAATTAATTAAGATGTTTATGATGGATGCTAGCACCTAATGGAATGGTGATTAATAATTACTGCACTGTATCGCTACTATTCTTTTTGCATTGCATAAGCGAGTGGGAAGAAGGCGTGGTCTCTGATAGTGCCCTGTGTATAACCCCTGTGCTTCAAAACATTAGGGTCCTGCAAAAGAATGCTGTTTGGGTTTCAACATCATGCAAATCCTATATGTCTCCTACTATGTCCACATCCATCCTGCATGTCCCACTGTTCACATTTCCTGTTGAAGACCTAAATATAAGCCATTGTTGTACTGAACGAACATAAGCCTTCTGAAATACCGTAACACAGTGATGATGATGATGAAATGACAATGGTGTAGCCTCCATGAAGTATTACAGACACTAACACTAAAGTGAGTGATAAAACATTAAACAGTGTGGAACTAAACGAGTCTGCTTTAGCTACTTTTGGGTGCTCCGTATCAGAGACGCCCACAGAATAAAACGTACAGCTAACCTGGATGACTGAGGTGTCATTTAACAGTGTGGAGAATAGCACTTTACTGAAGGGCTGTGCTCATAAGGCTCAACCTGTATAAGCTATTCCTGACATAATTTTACATAAATGTTTATAAAGGCTTATTCTGTGTTCGTCTGTTTTGATGTCAAGTGGATATATAACATATGAGTCAGGTGACATAATGCTTCATGGGCTTATTTTAAAATACAATGACACTTGGCTTTGTAGCTCAGTGTACTTCTCTTATCTCAGCGTCACATAATAGTTATCAAAACCAAACTTTTCAGAATTTCCCCCTTTGCGTTGCTGTTCCCATGGCAACAAACCTTGTGTTTCTCTTGTGGTTTTCTTTTCTAGTTCATTCTCCACCCCGTCTTGTCATTGCTGTTATCTGATTGTGTTCACCTGTTCTGTGTTAGTCTTGATTAGTTTGTATACCCTATGTCATTGTTCGCAAAGTCTCATCATGCATTTAGTGCCGTTACATCCAAGCCTTTTTTGAAAGTGTTTCCTGGTTCTGCAATTTCCTAATTTTTAATACTAGGTTACATTCTACAATTTTGATTGTGGATTATTCTTGTTCGAGGTTGCCTGCCGATGTTTTGACTGTATTTGCGCCTGTTTGCTTGGACTGGCCCCAAAACAGACTTTACATACTTAGGCTACATCCAAACTAATACGCTTTACTTTTAAAACGGCATTTTAAAATGAAAACAATCTCTGTCCAGATGAGCATTTTAGCTCCGTATAGGAAATAATCCCTGTTCATACTAACACGCCTGAAAACGCATATCACATGACCATTCACGTATGCTGGGCATGCGCGTGCCGGTATAAACAGCTGTACCGCTTGTTTTCTTCCGTAAAAGAGTCACATGATAGGAGCATGACGAATCAGGGAAGGATACGTCGTGACAGATAAGACCCAATCAGGAAGCGAAAGTGGGTATCTGTGGCAACGTTTCCAAATGTCTCCATTTTCACCTGTCTACACTAAAACGCTACCCCGGAGTTTTCAAACTAAAACAGAGCCAGGAACGTTTCCAAAAGTTTCCATTTTTGGGGATCGAAAACTCAGGAGTAGTGTGGATGCCAGGTGTAAATGTAGCAAAAGCGATGCGTTTTAAAACTAAAACATATTCATGTGGACGTAGCCTTACATTCTGCCTCTCTCTCTACACATATATATATCTACACATATGGTCATAACACAACCATATGCCAACATATCTCTGTCACTTTATAATACCTAACAACAAGAAGAACTTTTGTAGGTGTCATGTACCCCTATGAACACCAAAGTGTTATGGTTCATTATTATGCTTGTGTTTTGTTTGCCGATTGTCAGTGGAAATGACATGAGTTGGATACTAACTTTATAGGCTACGTACCACTTGTTTATACATGGGAAATGTAAGACATGCATTGGGGCTGAGGTTCATTGGAACCAATAAAACAGTCTGTCCCTGAGTTGATGTCACTAATGAGAGTTTAACCAAGCAGTACACTTGGACGAAATTTGATCTAGGCTGTAATAGAGAAACCAGCGTTTGCTGATTTCTTTTTTCGAGCCAATTCTCATCACCTCTGCTGCCTGTCATTCCTGACACACATCTGATGCAGCATGCACAGAGCTCTAATGTACTTGCCTCTGTCCTCACGCTAGCCTGTCCTTGCCAGGGCTATGTTACATTCCAGAGTCTTCCTGGCTCTTTTTTTAGTCAGGGCCCAAACAGGAAACAATGGTGGAAGCTACTGAGTGTATATTAGGTCTGTAAGTCTCTGTTGTTAAACAGTATGATTTCCTGTGTTTTTGTTTGAAAATTTTTGGTTAGAGATAATTTTATGACCTCTTGTCGACCCTGACCGGTCAAGACAGAGAGACAGCTGTCACACCTACTATGCATATGTCTTCACAATAGTTTAACTTCACGCAGATAACACAGCAGAGGCAGCGTGTACAAGGCGAGGGTTGTATCTAATTATGGCTCAATTCATATGACTTAATATAATGTTCTTGTCTTGATCTAGATATTATACTCACTTTATTTTCCAAGGGCGTATTTTTGGGTTAGCATGCTGATTTTGTCTTTTATTCTATTCAGTTTGATTTAGGAAGGACGGGAATTACAATCTATGCCTTGTGAATTGAGTAGTTTTGGGTGAAGGCCGGGAAAGTGAAGAGAAGGAAAGAGCTCATCTCAGAAGTTCCAGAGAATCAGACAGAAAGCTGCAAAGACTTGTGTTACTTTAGCATCAGTGGGACAAATGAATTAATAAACACCTTCAATCTTCTAATTATATTACATATATATTACTGTATGCTCAACTATGACTTCTGTTAAGAAGTTTGCTTCGGGACAGACAGTGTGAATTCTATTTTGTTTTTCACTAAATATGCAGAAGGCACTAAGCATTACACAATGTCTATCCATGAATAATATAGTATGATATAGTATTCATTTTCCCTGATATTTATTTATCTATGTATTTACCATGCTTTCGATTTCTGACCAGCCTCACTGACTGATTTCTGGTTGGCATGTGAATAACTGCATGACGTAGCCGATTTAAGTGTTTGTGCAAGTGGGGACGTAGAGAGTGGCTCCTCTGATGAACACTGATCTCTATTAGCAGTATCTTTGATCTTTTCTGACCAAGCAGAAAGCATGCACATGCTTCAGCTTATAGTTATGAAAAACACGAAAAATAGATGATGTGCAAAGTGCCAGGCAGGATGGCAGGTGTGTAGTGCTGCTTTCTGCTTCCTGCTTCTGCAGTACTGGCAGATATGTTGAGAGACAATTTTCACGTTCAGGTCCAGAGGCTACACAGCAGTTCTGTGTTATTAATTGGATCATCGACGGACCTGTAATTCCACTCACAAAGCAGTTATTACCTAAGAGAGTTGTTGGGGCAGTTAGCATTATTGGTCAGGGCTTAGCACAGGCCAAGTTCATTATCCCAGTTGTACTATTACATTAAAATCCATCTACTGTCCAGCGTGTGGATCTAAAAGCAGCACCTGTGCTCTAGATCTTGGCAGCTTTCTCTGCAGGCAATGCGAGCTCTCTAGACTTCTGCACTTTTCTTTACTCACACTCTGGCTTTCGCTAGCTGAGACAGAGTGTCCGACAGGGATTATGAGGGATGTTTAATTCATCTGTGCTCAACCTGCTTGCTTAACATTCTGTCTGCTCTGCCACATTGAGGTGTCTGAGGAAGAGAGAGGAGAGGATAAAAGTAAAAGAGAATTAGATAAACAGTTCAAATGAGGTGATGTAGGAGGGAGAGATGGTGGTAGACTTGCATTTTAAGATGTGGTTTGCTTTGGAAATCACCCCAGCCCACTCCTTCTTTCATAGTGTGAGATGCTATAGATTTCACATAAATGGTTTAAAAAAAAGAGGGGGAAAAACAGTTATGTGGTGGCTCTGCAGTCATCCATGGGACTGCATTCAGATTTTGCAGCGAGACACTCTTTCCTATAAGATGTTTACAGCTGTGACATTTTGAGATAAATGAATAAAGAAAAAAAAAGTCATGAGTGGAATTTCTCACTCTTCTCTTTATGAGTCACAAAGGCCAGGCTGAGAATCAGCGTCCAGCATTCAGTAAACACTCAATAGCCATGTATCACTGTTTTGCATGTTCTGAGGAAGCACTAAACCATGTGGTGTATTGCTGTGGTTTTCTGCAGTACGGTTTTGCTGACAAACATTGTTGGCACCCTTGACCGCAAATGAGTGAAACCTAGAGGGATTGTATCTTTTCACAGGTGTTAAACAGTAAGTGAGATCTCTGTGGCCTTTGCTGAAATTTCCGAACACTAATACAAGATGACATTTACGTGAATGTCTAAATAACTTACATGAACCTACATGATAGAAGAGGAAATATCATAATGTTTTTTTCACTCAATATTTTGTTAGCTTGAGAACACTCAGTGGCCCTTAGTTACACTTTGCTAGTAAAAGACTGAAATAATGAAAGTAAATACAGTGTGTTAGTTTATACTCTATGTTGACATTGTTAGTGTGAAGTTTGGAGAGAATATTATTATTTGGAGAGAAACATATTTCCTCCTTTAAACTGTGTGCTACATAAAGTTGACACTATTTTTTAGACTTGGAAACTGCTGAAATAATCTATTCTATATGTTGGGCTGTACTGTATGATTTACACCAAAGGAAGTAAGTTATATTCTAAACAGACAAATAAATTTGGTAACACTTTCTGTGTAGAGATACCCGTATTTACCTATTAACACATTCATAACATGTTTAATCCATCCATAAATTATTATATACAATATTAAATTATTTATGAAAATGTATTAAACTCCATAGCAATGTCTATTATTGATTGTGTTGTGATAAAGACGTATTACGTTGCCAATGCCAGTGAAACTAGGGCCAGATGTAAGTACCTGAGGAGATGCAGCGCAAAACGTGACTTGATGCGGCCGCAAAGTGCATTCGTAATGCGTTTGACATTAACGTTGAATTTACTAAAGCTGTAGCTCATCACGCAAGATACATTTAGTATTCTGTATACATTCTGCATGAGGTGCGAATCGTTTTTTACTGTAAAATGATGGAAACAGCCATCAAAAAGCTGCAAAACGAGCTACTTTGTGTAAAAAGTATAGAATTAAACTTGTATAACATTTAGAACATTTGCAATGTTAAAAAAAAATCCTGTTTGGGTTGTTGAGTTTGTTTGTGATGCACGCTGTGTGTTATGAGAGATCTGCATGACAAAGCATCCCAATGGACAAATAATATTAAAGAACATAGTTTAACTAAATAGTTTTTTAAACCAAGATTAAAATAAAATGAAAATGAAGAAAAGAATAGGATAGGATATCTATGAGAATGAATGAAAAAAGTTAACTTGTGCCGTCAGTTAAAAAATGGCCCATATATAGGGAAAACTGCCCACCTGGTAACACTGCCTATAAACTGGCGATAATTCGTACCTGCTTTTGGGACATTGACAGAATACCATGCAAAACTGGCCACCGCTTATTGGTCAGTGTTTAGTACAAGAAATGGAATATGTAATTGTCTGCACTTCCCATTTCTCATCATGCTAACTTCCCACTTTTTGTGCTACCTTATCTCAAATGCATATGTATGAGGGAGAGAAGCACATGTTCCAAAATGAGTATTTAGGCTCAACAGCAATTCAAACCGGCTGTGTTTCTAAAGTGTTTTTTTCAATGCATGTGCGGGACACATCACATGAAACAATTACGCTTCCATTTTAATAAGGAGTTTAATCTACACATGCTATGTCAGAGACGCACAGAAATAAACTGAAGTCACACAACCACTTACTACACGCTGTTAACTTTATTTACAATCATAATCTACAATGATTGTTCAACTTGTAGATTTATAGAAGAAGAGTGTTTATGGTAGTGATCCTCCTGGATAAGCATAAAAAGGCTGTTTATTCAGTAGTCTGCTGTATCATGTCATGTCGTTTTTCTTGAGCTGTGTTGTAATTACAGCTGGCCCAACTTCAGCTGTCCCCATCCACTGTGTTTCATTAACAAGGGTGGACATTTGGGCATTAGTTTTCTTGATAAAAATGAAGCACAGAATGTGTTTATTGTGGATTGAATGGTTGGTTGTGATACGCCAGCCCTGCGACACAACTGCAATGCGTGTGTGACGTGCCCGATGTAAATAAACCTGAAAATATGTGCAAGCAGCTTAAATTTCATCTCCAACCAATAATAAACATCACTTATAAGCAGTTTATAGAAGGTTCATGAAGAGGAACTAGAAGAAATAAAAATGAACACATTGTAACAACGCATTGAAAAAGCCAATGTTTTCCTAAATGCAGCCACATTAATTATTCTCCCCTAATGATTTAGTAGTATGCCAGTGAAGAGTGCTCTGCAGTACTAGAGGGTAGTCTGATGTATCTTTATTTGCAGTGAGGCCATAGTAGGTTCAGGCTTCATGTGGAGCTCAGCATGGGTCAGGAGTAGATTAAGGGGGAATGGGAACATAAAAGTGTGTGAGAACACATTCAGAGTCTGAGAGGGGCTGAGAAAGACATCTAATGTGCTGTACTCTTAGGGTTGCCAGGTCTTAGCGAAAGTTTCCATCCCAGTTTCATCTCAAAAGCTAAACAGAAAGACCAGAAACTAGCCCAAAATGTTCAGGCATTTCAGGCACTGGAAAAGGGAGACAAGTTTTTCTTCTTTTTCTCCGACTGTGGGTGAGAAGCATAGTTCACTGTAGCGTGCACAAATTTTTGATTTGCAATATCTGCAATACACATTTTTATCACTGCCTTGGATAGACATCATTAACTCCATAATCCCCCTTTCTCTCTCAAAATCTTTACAATATAACTTCACAGAAATGGTTCTGTATATTGCAGATAGACTGTCTGCACTTGCACATTCTCTTTGTTTGCTATAGCCTATGTTTGCAGAAGGTATATTAGATTAAATACTGATTGCTTGCTTTAAAACAAGATCCAACCACAGACTATTTTTAAACCAGCCCAAAAAGAAACACCACCCATGGATTTGCTTTTCCACCCACAACCTTGTTCCAAACCTAGCCCAATTTGCTGTATAAACCATGATCCTGCATGATCTTGTCAGTATGTTGACTTACTTTTTCAACTACTTAACACTTTTTGTGGAAATAAATATGAATTTTCCATATTTCTGTACTATCTAGAGGCTCTGTTCACACGCTGCTGCCTTGAACCACTCCTGAGTCTGGGCGAGCAGGCTTGCTGTGTGTTGAGGGACTGCTTCTCTGTAATCATCGTTTGTTTAAGCACTCGGCTGAATGGGTTTGTGTTGTGCTGCATCTTCAGCATAACAATAACGCTTATCGGCTGCGTTCCCTGCAGAACAATTAAAATTCCATCAGAGTCTCCGATCTGCCTGCCGGTCATGCCTGCTGTTCGGATGCCCTTCCTGGGCTCATGTCAATCCCTATGGCTGCCATGTATTATTCACGAGCCTCAAGACAGTGTTCAGGACTCACCTGGAGCCTCCCAATCCCAATAAAGGAGCACGACAGTGGGGTAGATGTTGCACTGTCCATGGCCTATGGATCACAGTTTCACCTTATGATACTCTGACTATGACCTCCACACTGGATTATTACGTCAGAGACATTTGTTTTCTATCATTTTATTTTTATAGCTCATAGTTTTTTATAGTTTTCATTTTGTTCTCTTTTTATTTTTGGTCTGTCTTGACACTAAAGCAGCATAATTTCCATGTCCTCTAAAACTAATTTGGATGTAAATCTGCTATTTGCAGAGAACTGTGTGGCAATGTGGTTAGAGGGAACCTGTGGATCTAGCAGAGTTGGGTTGCTTTTTAGTTAAAACCAATTAGAAATGACCAGAAATAACAGCGCCTGGAGATGAAGAAGTCATTTTTCTCTTTAACCTCCCCGGAGAGACAGAGACCTCTCCATGGAGTTACTTAAGTGTTTTAGAATATTAGGGAGTGGCAGATGATGAGAATCATTATGCTTTTTTAATCATTGCATTTTTGTATTTGGAAGTTTATGAAAGTATAATAAGGCTAAGTGTGTCAGGAAGAATGTTGGCACGACTTTGACAGAACTTGAGAAAATATATGCCCTTTGCTCTGATTCTGTGTTTATACAATTAAAATCTTTATTGTTCACTTTCTATACCTTCATCACATTTTATTAAAAAAAAATAACAGGTTTACAGTATGTACAGTATATTTATTTCTGTTGTGTTAATATGATATATATTTTTTATATTATATATAAATGATATTGTATTGTATTACATATATTACTTTCTCCACTTTCAGAGCCTGACACACTCCAGAAAACTCGTATAACAAGGATAGATCCACTGAGTCATATTCATTGCTCACCCGCAACCTATAACTGCCCAAACACGAGTCCATGTAAATGTGACCTTTAATTAGACAGATTTAGATCGACATTACAGGTCGAATTTATATTGACAAATTTTGTATTCAGAAATAATTTTCCATTCCTTTACCATCATTATCCTTCCAAATGAAATCAGCTATAATTTTGTTCCTGTTGTCTATGATATTTGTATCCGAATATAAATATTATTAGTTACCTAATGAACTGAGGCATATATGTAATATACTGTATATATGGTATCATTATATTTAGATCTTTTTGTCAACCTGCCTTGTTTGTGGTCTTTTATCACCCTTTTTTCTGACCTCTAAAGCATTTCTGTGCCTAAGAAACAAAAAGATCTTGTATAATTCAGGTCTGAAATTTTTACAGATAAATTATTAATAAAGTATTGTTTTGAATGACAGGTAAAGCAAAACTGTCCGTTTTATTTATTAACCTGAGATTCATAAATTATTGTGTTGTACATATTCTGTAATGGCCTCCGTGGGTTGTGTTTTTTTTTATTGATTTTTGCCTGTTTTTGCCTCCCAGAAAGCCAGCTAAGCATCTCACTGTATAAAACGTTGGACTAGTGAGCTTAACTGAAAGGATGCAATCTGAGAGAAAAGCGGAACTGGTAATCTTTTAGAAACAATCTTGAACATGGTCATTTATGAATTAAAAGGCATTTTGGCTTAGACGATGCCCTCTTCCATGCAAGTCAAGTGCACTTGTCGCTGTGGTGGTAGTCTTAAGGGTGTATCTTTTCTACCTTTAATAAGTATATTTGGGAAGCAGCTAGATTTAAAAAAAAACACTACTTAATGTTGTCTTTAAAGTCAAATTACATGCCTTAGTCATTTTACAAGTATACTATATTCACATTTCCAAGTGAAAGATAAAGATCTAACCGTGAGGGTACTACCCGATCAACCTGTGAGGGCTCCATCTCTCTTTCAGGTTACTCATCACTTGTTACTTTTCTCGGGTGTTGTTGCACTCAGTGTGTCCTTGCACGACCAAGGGAACCTTCATCCCCCTCCTCGTCTCCACAGGAGTGAATGAGAAAAAGTGAGAAGTAGCAGTCAATGAATCAAGTGTTCAGATCGGCAGCAGCCTGGGGGGAGAGCGGCCCGTATCCGTGTCCATCCCCTCGGGATGGGCCTCGCATTAGGAACTTCCTCGTTTGTGTATTTCTGCCACAGGTTAAATGGATCGCTCCCATTAGCTTGGTGAGAGGACTGCTCCATTACATGAAGGAGACTGTAACTTTGAATGTCACGGCGCACTGAGCACTAGGGTAGCATGGCTGCTCTCCGCAAGGGAGGTAGCCTGACAATAACCATCCATGATCATCATCTGCTGTCAGGCGCTAAGGAACCTGGAATTATGACATACAATCTGTCTGGTAGACAGTAGCACCATGAGACAAGCTCTTCTCCACTCCCCTACTCACTTATAGACAACTGATCTCAAAAAACACTTCTAATATGGTGGAAGTTAAGACTTTTGGATGACACACAGTAGTCCTGTCCTAGCTAATCAGCCTTTCTCTAAGCATGGTTTTGGGTTGGTAAACTTGCTAGCAAATGTCTCTTGTCTCTTTCTGTTCTTTATTTGTAACATGTACAATGTCAACTGGTCTCAGCAAATGTAATATGGAAATGATGTAATAAATGGTGACACATATGGCAAGATTTTTCTTCATGGGGAAAATGGATGTCCATGATTGTTTTTAACAGCCGTATGTTTTCATTAATTATCTAAAATAGTTACAGCAACTGTATGAAGTATTGTACATCATTAATAGGGGAAAAGGAGTACTTTAAAGCATGAAATAAATGTGATTATTTTTACATCTGAAGTGTAAAAACGCTGAAGGCAAGAGATCAGAGATTAATCAGGTCGTGCTGTATGACTCGTAAGTGTGTTTCCTACACAATGGCTGACGCAAAGAGCAGAAATGATCATGAGTAACTCTTTACCCTTGAGCTGACTTTTCCTGAAGCCGGTGTTGAACTGTAACAAGCTCGTCTTTATGATTGTGAGTCAGGTACACTTACCTTGCTGTTTCATGCATAGCAATTATCTTCTCATTCAACACACTTCTCATTTATTATAAGAAAGAAAGAAACAAGCAAACAAACAAACAAACAAACAAACTGCTTATCTTGTGGCTCTTTCTCATCAGAACATCGTGACAATGTGTTTACCTCCGAGAGCAGCATTATCAGCTTTCTCCATGATGTTATTTGATATTTGGCTTCCCCAACTGTCAAGGATGGCTTCACCTCCATACTGACCCTCACCCTGTCCTCCAGAAGAACCTGGCAGGCTTGAGAGGTGTCAGGGCCCAACCACCTCCTGCTCTGTATTTACTCACTGGTCCTCTGGCCTCTGAATGACACACAGAGGAGGAATTGGGTGAGGGCTGAACCCTCCCCCTCTCCCACAGCAACAGGCTATTTTTCTGAAACTAGCCCCAGATCATTGTTTTGATAGTAATGATTTGCGATCACAGACATGTCTCTGTGTTAAGATTTGGTTTTCAAATCACTATGTGACATTGACGGAATGGCTGTTGTGATTTGGGAAAAAATGGAGATGGACAGATCGCTGAAGAATGAGGATGGAGAGCGAGCAGAGACAAGACTCAGACTGCATTCTACAGCGTTGCTCTTTTACCTTTTACCAGCCTTGCCAGTTGCACAGTATTTAATAACCAGTCACTAATTTGTTTTTGTTTCACTCGAGTGTGTAAAATAATGCATTTGTGTGTTGCTCACACACTGATAGCATATCAGCCTCAAGCGCTCCTGTATTGATTCATCTTTGTGGTTGGGTCAAGCATGTTCTCAGTGTGTGTCCCTACGAGAACCTCTGTGTCTACGCTCGCACTCAGAAAAAAAAGTTAAACACATTTTGGTATGGATTTTTGGTCAGAGAGTATACAAATATAAACCAACATTAGAGAGTGAAACAAAAGCCTACCCTTTTATCGAGCAGAAAGAAACAAAAATATTGCACGTCCACATTATGACCACATTTGTGATGTCTGAGGGTCTGCTAAGAAAAAAATAGGCAAAAGAGCAGTATTTATTTATTTATTTTTAATAAAATTGCTCATTTCCTTTGACACTTGATGTAATAATTACACCAGAAATCTCCACTTGGTGTAAGGCTTGTGTGATGATAACGCACCAGCTTCTAGAATTAGGAGAATTAGGAGAGAGGTGCTTGTTGCCCAGAGCACTCGTGGCACTGTTAGCCCCGGCTTGACATCATGGCTAAAGGAGGCTAAAGCTGATGCTGACTGCTGTGTGATTTTAATTGTAGGCAGGAGTTTCAGGGGGATTACTGCCTCATTTTTTCCCTTCAGTGCCACTTTTTCTGTCAGCTTACTCTTCCTGTAAAGTAATGAGACATGGTATCCTCCTTCCTGACACCATCACCTCACCACACTGGTATATATGCATATGCATAAGACATACAGTGTGGATAGTAAATACACATCACGCTGAACACATCCAGCGATCAGCAGACCAGTGAAAGAACAAATCCACAGCACACTGACCCTTAACCATAATGCCGTACAATATAGTGGTTTGTTAGGTCAGGTGTAAAGATGCACTCATAGCCTGTGGGCTCCAGTTACAGCTGGAGAAAACACTCACAGCATTCCTGCCTAGCATTCCACACATGCCCCACTCTTTATTTTCATCACGCAGAGGTCAGCCATGACAGTGAGGCAATTGGCTGGTTGGTATTGTGACTGCATGCTGACCTGTTTGACCTTGCCTGGGCACAGCCTGTGGCAACACTGAGCAACTTCGTCACAGTCAACAGCAGCCTTTGGCCTTGGGTCAATGTCAGCACTTACAGTTGCTACATTCAACAAGGCTGTTTGTGCTGCATTTTGATACGTCTCACAACTGCTCTTTTGAGGGCCAGTGTGTTTTTTTTTTTTTGTTTTTTGTTATTGTTCTTATTATATGTTTGTTTGGGTTTGCTCCTAGAAATATGGCAGTAGGTGGATTGACGACTGTAAATTGCCCCTCGGTATGAATGTGTGTGTGTATGGTGTCATGCGATGGATTGGCGTTCTATCCAGGGTGTATGCCCAGCGTTCCCAGGAAAGGTTCCGCATCCACCATGACCCTGACCAAGAGGTTACTGAAGATTAATGAATGAATAACTAACTAACTTTAAAAAAAAAAAACTTGTACTGTTTTTGTGATACCAAGATGTATTAACTCCTCTCTACCATGGTTTTAGCTTTAGTGTTCTTTGACCCTGACCTACTGTATTTATAGCATAAGGATATGATTTTGACAGAGACTACAAAGCACTTATGTATAAGTCACTCTGAATAAGGACATCTGCTAAATGCTGTTAATGTAATGTATATGTACGTGTGTTTAACAAGGGTTTCCTCTGTTTTTCAGGTATTTCAGTAACAAAGAAGACACATACTTGTGAGTACTGAATATTCTACACAAGCTTCAGTTTTTTAATGGGTTTACAATTAAAGTTTACAGTTATGGGTTTAGAGTCTTCAAAATGTAAGACCTTAAAATAATTTTTTTAAAACTGTTTTTAGCAGTTAAAATGATTTTCAATTGTTGAGTTATGAAATTGAGACCCCCTCCATTCCAAGTGTTCATCAGGAGACCTTTCTATAAGGACTAGTTAAACAGATCCAGTTTGTTCAAACAGATCATATGACTGTTTCATTCCAGCTCTTTCTGGCAGCATTCTGTTGTCGGTTCTGCGTGCAACTGAAAAACAAGGATGTGGTTTGCATGTGACCTTTGTGAGGGGGGTTAAAAACTCTGAACTGCCTTTCACATTCTAGCTTGGGGAGATAGACATCAGCTCAGAGCAGGAGAGAGCGTGCAAATCTCACGGATTAAGTTTTTATCTCCAGTCTCCTCCTTCAAAAAGCTGTTGCAGGATGCAATGGGCAATAAGCAAACAGACTATGATGAAACCTTGATATGATAATAGGCCTAAAGCAATGTAGATATAATTTAGGATTAAAATACACACACACACACACACACACACACACACACACACACACAAGTTCCACTGGATTTGTAAACAATACCAGCACTTTTAATTCTATATAAATTCACCATCCTGTAAGATATCTTTGCTTGGTCACCCTTTTGTTTAAAATTAAATTATATATTTTAATTTTTTTTTCCATATTCTGCTCAAGTAAAGAGTGTTAGTCTTTCTTTCTTTTATCCAGTGGCCTGCTGCTATCTTAATTAGAGCCCCATTGCCTCTGGTTAAGAGCAAGGAAGCAAAATCAAAGAGCATGTTTCAGAAGAGCAGGCTCAAAGCCACGGACACAGTCTGGACCACACTATTTAATCTCAGTGAAAGAAATGGTAATGACGCGTGTCACTGGGTGAAAGGAGAGAGAGAGAGAGAGAGAGAGAGAGAGAGAGAGAAAACGCACTAGAGGCATGCTGGCACTGGGTTCCTGGGTCAAAGCCATGCTGTGCAGTAGAGATGATTCAAAGGACATGTAATCGTGGGAGGAAAGGTCTTGTCAGTTACAAGGAGAACAGACATTTTCATTGACTATAAAGTGATAATGAGGCTTGGGTTATGTCTGTCATGTTCTAACACCTCAGTAAGAAGATGTAGCTCTGTACAGTATTTGCCTCAGTTAATGCCTATGGAAGATAATGTAGTTTTATTTTACAGTTTGTATACCATTTGAAAGTCAAATTTGCTATTTATTATCTATAGTCCATTGCATAGTTTGCATGTGCAAATGTTTGCATCCCCCATGTTATTTGAATGTAAATAAAGGAAAACATGCCTCAATTTTGCAATTTATCTTCAAATGAATGCCAATAAATAAAAAATCTTATGCAACAAGAAAGCAGTCCCAAACATAAGAATATACACACACACACACATACACACACACATACACACACACACACTGATCAGCCATAAAATTAAAAACACTGACAGGTCAAGTGAATTACATTGATTATGTTGTTACAATGGTATCTGTAAAGGGGTGGGATATATTAGGCAGCAAGAGAACAGTCAGTTCTCGAAGTTGATGTG
>JAOTRR010000012.1:13322150-13344888 GCA_028570945.1 Gogo arcuatus | reverse complement strand
AATGTGTGTGTTTGTGTGTGTATGCGTGTGTGCTCATGAGCATGCAAATGGTTGTGTGTGGGTTTGAGTGAGTGTATGTGTAAAGTGTGTATGCCAGTGTGTGAGAGTATATGGCGTGATGAAGCAGGTGTAAAAGATGAAGCCCCTGACCCTGGATCTGATGTGTGGGTTGGATTGGAGAAGCTGCTTGGCTGAAAATAGAGCTGAACACAACACTGTATCTCTCGTCACATCTCGTAACAAGCTTTCCTACACTGTAGATTGGACATGAAGTAAACCTTGCCATGCTCTCACTGTAATTACTGTATTATTACTCACATTTTCAGTACTCGATGTTTTCATGCTAAGGAATGCTAAACGTTTTGTACGTATTGTCAAATTTGTTTTGCGAAGCCGCCCCTTTCGTTGCGCTGAAATGGACATCAAAGTTTGACCATCAGTTTTGGCTAGAAATGACACATTTCGTCTCCGTGCAAGTCCACAGCCTATATGATGACCACTCGTGGTTTTTTTACGTTTTTTGTTTCCTCGTGCCTCTCCCGGTCTCCAGTCTCCTCGCCACACAGCTGCCTCTCAGGCCCATATGTAATGGAAACATCCTGCTCATTACCCCATGCAAATTACCCACCCTCTTCTCTCAGTTCAGATGAAAATATTCCAAATATTTATTGCATAATTACAGAAAGATGTTTGATGTGCTAAAGCCAAAAACAGGAACGAAGGAGCAAAAACTAGCAACCTATTCGTTCTAATTAACCCGCAGATGAGCTCAGAAAGTCCAGGGACATGTCCAAAAATTATTAATATGTGTCGCAGCCAGTCTCACTAGACGAAGAGAGCTGTGAGGCGACAGTGAGAGTTGTGCTTTCCAGTGCTTTGTGCTCGCCAGACTAGAAATGATTGAGCATAGACGGTACAAAGAAAGTCAAACGAACAGCATTTGCATACTCAGGTCTCTCTCTCTCCCTCTCCCCCCATCATGTTCCTCAGTCCCACAGCACAGGTTAACTAGCTTGGCCATTATCCCATTAGCCACAAAGGACACACTGAGTCCAGGCAAACGTGTGAGCAAATCAGCCCAGAACTGAGAGATAAAAAATGAAGTGGCAGATAACTGAGTGACAGGAGAGGATGTGTGTTAAGTAGGATATTTGTGTAAAGGCACCAGATTGAACTGGGTAAAAGATTACCCTCACTCATCATCCGACTTGAGTTATCAATAGAAGCATCTTCTCCTTTTTTTCTTTTTTTTTAATAGTATAAAATACAATTCCAGTATTGGACCATGTTATAATCATTTACATCATCACCTTCTCTCTAGCATATGCAGAAATTATTTCCACTCATCACTACCTGCAGCTGCCAAAACACAGGCTGATAGTAAGCAGTGCTTTCCAACCCAGTGTGGAGAGAAGTGCACTCTGGGCTGTTAGGAACAGGGGATTTGGACAGAGGACGCACACGCACACACGGATGCTCCGTACCACTTCATAACATCTTTTTTATCTTGATAACTGAGTAACATTTCCACACATTATTAAAGGTTCTGGTGTGTGTGTGTGTGTGTGTGTGTGAGAAAGAAAGAGAGAGAGAGAGAGAGAGAGAGAGAGAGAGAGAGAGAGAGAAAATGACTGGCAGGCTGTGTGAGTGTGTGTCAGTGCTATGAAATGCATTACCTGCCAGCATGGGCAAGGCAGCTGCTTAATGAGATATTGACTGGCCACTGGGAGCATAGATTTTTTTTTTTTTATTTATTTAACTCCACTTGAGAGTGTGTGTGTGTGTGTGTGTGTGTGTGTGCGCACGCAGGTAAGAGAGAGCTATCGAGAAGGAGAGGGTGTAACAGTCTGGCACCGTTCCTCATTGCCTATGCCATGCACAGACACACCCAGCCTTACACACTCACCGTCTTCTGGCACCTCAGACAGTTTGGCATGGACCATGTGTGCTAGTTTTACCTCTCTCTCTCTCTCTCTCTCTCTCTCTCTCTCTCTCTCTCCCTCTCTCTCCTCCTCACCTTCCTTTTCAGTCTCTCTCCATCATCTTGCATGCTCAGCTGTCAGTATGGCACTCATACTTCTCTCCTCCGTGTTACATCAGACGCTCCTCTCTCTCAGTTTAATCACTGGGCTAATTTTATCAGACTTAGCACAGCCTAACTGGGGCTGCAGAAAACTAATCACGCCTGATTACAGAGGCCCATGCGGATTGCGTGGTCGTCTCCGAGATGTTTGCCGTACGGAAGTAGTGGGTGATGTTTGATTGTTTGGAAGGCAGGGCAGGCCGCTTTCTCACACTTTTACGCTAATTTCCCGCATCGTCTTTCAGGCTTTATTAAAGGCCACGGTTGTACCGCAGCCTTTGAAGTCTTGGCCTGTCAGGCTGTATTTCAGGCCTGCCAGAATACTCCCTCTCTCAGCACTCAGCTGATAACACATTCACCACAGGTCCGGCTGCACCTACACACACACACAAACACATCTACTCTCACACACACTCTGCTTTTCACTCTCAAACACTGCGAAAGGAAAAAAGAGATTATTTTCAGCCTTGGAATTCAGAGGAGCGAGAGAGAGAGAGAGAGAGAGAGAGAGAGATTATTTTCATTTAGTGAGAGACAGATTAGGACTTTATAGGGCCAAGCCAGCGAGCAGCTACTTCAGACTGAGAGCAATGAAGAGATTGCTTATTACAGCACTGACCATCTTCAAAGGCTTTCTGTGGCAAGCCACAGCTCTGTGTTACCAACAGCAATGATTAGCACTACTCCTCAGTACACATGCTAGGTCCAAGTCCTTTAAAAATGCATTTGAATACTAATTATGCAGTCGGTCAATCATGTGGCAGCAGCGCAGTGTGTAAAATCACGCAGATACAGGTCAAGAGCTTAAGTTAATGTTCATATTTAACATCAGAATAGGGACAAAATGTGAGCTTTGACTGTGGCATGATTGTTTTAGAAGCTGCTGATTTCCTGGGATTTTCACACGCAACACTCTACAGTTTACACAGAATGGTGCGAAAAACAAAACCCCTCCAGTGACTGGCAGCTCTTTGGGAAGAAATGTCTTGTAGATGAGAGAGGAGAATGGCCAGACTGGTTTGAGCTAACAAGAAGGCTACGCTAACTCAAATAGCCACTCCGTCATAAAAGCATCTCTAAACGCGAAGCACATAGACACCAACAGCAGAAGATTTCATCGCGCTCCATTACTGTCAACCAAGAACAGGAATTTGCATCTATAGTGGGCACAGGTTCACTGAACCGGGATTGGAAGAGCATTGTCTGTGATTTTTTTTTCTTTTCTTTCTTTTCTTCTGTCCAGTTTTGCTGAACATGTACCCAAGTAGCCTCAGATTCCTGTTCTTGGTTGATTCTTTGGTTGTGAGTTGAGTTAAATAGTCTTAAGGCTCATTTATGCTTCCTTTACATACGAAAAATAAATACATCCGTTTCAAATGATGTAACCGTCACTGTCCACGTGCGTTCATGCATCCTTTACGTTGGCATGGATGTTAAACAACACATCCACCAGAGGGCAGCTCAGAGTCAAAAGATTCTGACAACAACAAACATGGCGACGGTGGAGGAGGTCGTGCCTGTTAAAAAAAAAAAAGAGGCAAAAGCGAAGTAACATCATGTAGATGGTTAGAATTTCTTACTACATCGCGTAACCTCTCCTTCCACCATTTTTAAAATTTCTTCGTCATGTCTCGCTTGAACTATTGGCTACATTCCCCCCACGATTTTCAGTGGTACTGCTCCGTTTCATCCGTATCCATAAGCTTTCAGAAAACGTGCACAAATGCAGACGAAATGAAAGCGGAGTACGGACAGAAGGCTCTGTCTGTATCCGTATATATGTATTTAACGCTGAGCATAAACGAGCCATTAGAACACGCAGTGTGACATGCTCAGTGGTGGATATAGTGCAGCTGTGACCAAAGATGGCCGACTCTAACGTTTTTCATGAAACTGCTGCTATGACACTCATCTGAAAGCCACCAATAGGAGGATGATGTGAAATTAGAAATGAAATGTTCATGTTTGAGAAAGTGATCATTTAAAATACTGACTTGCTCCTGTGAGTTAGTATAATGTAACGACCAGTGTACATGCCTGGCCCCTAGTACACCGAGTTCAAAGCTATCACGCATGCTAATGCACAGAATAATATCCTCAAGCTCACTTTGAACAATGGACATTTCATGTTGTCTTCTTCTTTTAGCCAGTCACAAACAGCTCCAAACTCGTTACCTTTTAAAATATATTTTCTCGAGGTATAAGGTACTAGGCTTCTGTTCTACTGAGGGTGTAGAGAACTGTGGGTGTCTGGACACTCTTCAGCATGCACATGCTCAGACGTGCACAGTGTGTTTGAGTGTATGTATACACATGCTGTAGTGCAGGACAGGACAGGTGCACACACACACACACACACACACACATATACACTGAGTGAGTGAGAATGTCGTGTCCAGTCCCCTCTGTCACGCTAAACCTCCCAGATTTCCATTAGCTCAGACTGAGCTGTGAGCAGCGCGCCTGCTCTGGAAGCAGTTTTTTAAACCACATTCCAAGCATGGTTTTTTTTTTTCCTGTTTCCTTTTCACCCCTTTTTCTTTTTTTTCCCTCCTTCCCATTGCATGGCCCTCTGGAGGCTTGTCCACTGGCTTTTTGAAGTACCATCAAAGAGGAAATGGGAGAGGGGAAAAACAGTATTGATTTTGCGTTTTGTCTGACTCGAATGTGGGGGAATAGAGATGCGTCAGGGAGCAGCGGGTGTCTGCTCTTCCTCCCCTCCTCTACCTTGTATGTGTGAGAGTGCTTAGACTCCCTGTACGTCCTCCTCAGCCTTGCTAACCCGTTCTCCTCTCAGCCTCGCGCCTTTGTGCCCCTAATCCCCAGTAAATAAAAGCCATTTAGGCGAAACACGCAGACAAACCTGCTGTTTATATTTTTCTCCCTCACAGATGTCAGATCTTCTTATCCTGTCTTACATCAGGTTGGTGTCATCTTCCCATGCCATGACCTGCTTTCGCAGACAGGGACAGAAAGACCTGCTCAGAGCTCACTGGTAATCAAAATCTGCCCACCAGGCGTGCACGAAGTAGTTTGTGTTTATAAGAAACGCCAAAAGCCAGGAAATCTGATTGCCTCCTCGTAAGCAGACCTCTACGAGCTGTTTCAATCCTCCTGATTCACCTAATGCTGAATTTGGTCCACATTAGAGATTAGAAACGCTGACCCCAGATTGGCTGAAAAGGAAAAAAAAAAAAGAAAGGCGAAACAGGAGAGAGGCCTGGGCTGTAATTCTGCTGAGCCGGCTGGGAAAATATTTCCCCACATGTGTGAGCATCTCATCTTTCAGAAGCTTTCATAACAGTGTAGCCAAACGTGTTACTGTGGCGCAAATAAAGCCAAGAGGTTTAGACCTACTACAGGTATCTAAGCATAATAAAACCCTGAGATGTAGAAAAGATCTACAGGGTCTAACGCTTAAAATGTCCAAACGTGATGGTGTGATAATATATTGCAGCAGTAAATCAGAACGTTCTGTCATATTCTTTTATTTCAAAGGAACATATATGATGCCAACACCCAAATACCAACACACAAATAGATTACAGAAACACCTCGTGCCTGTGGATTTTGAAAAAGAAGAGGTCATTGGAGTGCACACATCAAGGGCTAGAGAAGGCATACTTCTCCCTGTCTCACAGAGATGGGCTTTGAAAACTCGAAGAAAGCACAAGAACAGTTTTTGAGCTATTTCTTTGAATTTGAATGAGATTAGGGAGCGAGCTGTATGAGGGCGTGAGCAGAACAATACAAGGAGCCGTTCTTGAGTAGGTGTCTTGATTACAAAAGGAGACGAACTCTGTCGAGATGATTTCGAGGAGCCTCCTGCAGAGGCCGTCAGGATGCTACTTGTGTCATTCGCTTCTCTTTGCGTTCAAGTTCGTCCTGATCAAGCACCTGCGCTCGCTAGAGCCGGAAATCCTTCTCCCCGTGCTCCACAGCACTAGGCGGCTCTGTGGAAAGCACTTCAGCGCCTCGCTTTCTGATTGTATGAGTGGTGCGTCACATCAGTGTGTTGTATAACTCTGTTTGGTAAACGCTTGCTCTGCAAGCCTGAATGTTCTGGCAGCCAGCAGCACGAAGAAGCATCGGTGTATTGTTTCGAGGAGGCTGTCTCATGAGCCTTGGCGTGAAATTATATCTCAAGGTTACTTTGATTAGTCGTGCTGTGTTCTGAACAAAGCCGCATGCCATGAATTTAATTTCTCACAACAAAGCCAGGCGTTCTTATCATTAGCAACCCCCTGCCTCATGCTTTATATGCACATATATTTATTCGGAACGAAGTGATCCCTGTTTCAAGATGAAAGAGATTTATTTTGTTCATTTATTTATTTATTGCTTTATAGCTGATTTTTTTTTTCTGAACAATTGGGCTTTAAAAACATGAACTTTTTTTAAGGAAAGATGCATATCTTTTACAGCAAGCTTCAGAATATTCATATCCCATTTTTCTGTAAATGCAAATGAGACCCTCAGTTAGAATTAATGTCTCATCATCATAGTATTATTGTGAAATCTTGATTTTTTGCATACAAAAGGAAGTTAAACTCTGTGCAGTGTGTGGTTGCGCTGCCTCCACTGATGTGTGTGTGTGTGTGTGTCGATGGGGGAGAGAGACACTATGGAGAGGCCCTTGACCTGTGCGAGAATGGAGCCCGGAGCCCCTACTGTCTAAACAGACACTCTGATTACTGATTAGGAGCGTGTTCCCCGTCGCGCTGAGCAGTTTGCATGTCAGCATCCATTCTCTCCTCTCTGTGGTGATTGAGAGGGAGCCAGAGATGACAGATCTTGAACCGATTGTTTCCCTCTTTTTTTTATAACTCTCTCTCTCTCTCTCTCTCTCTCTCTCTCTCAATTCCTGTCTCTCTCCCGCTTTCTCTCTGTCTGTCTGCCTCAGAAAATGATAATGTTGAGTGCAATTGGCAATTACCCAGAGCCACTCCAGAGTGCTGGGCTTGTTTTGTTGTTATTTTGAAGTTGTTGTTTTTTTCCCCCCTCTCCTCTTCTCTCTATCTTCCACTGTCTGTTATTCCCTCGGGCTCCTTGTTTCTGGATGAGAGCTCTTCCTATGCTGAGCACAGGTCCTTCTCTCCCTCTCTCTGTCTTTCTCTTTGTGTCTGTGAAGTAGTCCATCCTGAACAAGAGCAGCATCAGCACCAAAGCCAGCTTGAAGTCACTTCTTTTTTTTTTCTTTTTTTTTTAACAAACCATCCCTTAAATCATTCCGCCTTTCTTTTGTCCTCAGGCCCCGAAGCAGAAAACAAAACAGTTTCTTACCTTTAGTATACAGAGCTTTGTAAAGTGGAAATCATAATGCGTTCTTCTCCTGTGATGGATTTCTGACTGGTTCATAATTTTTGGTCAGAGACACCTTGTGGGAAAGGAATATTATTAGTTAATATTACGAGGGCGAGTCAAATGAAACTCTTAAAAGTGCAACATAAAGTAAAATCAGGGTTTTTTTCTAAAGTAATCTGGATAACCATTAAGCGCTGGAACACTTGCATTGAAAGAAATGGAGATTGTATAGAAAAATGCTGCACGTTTGTGACACGTGTTTACAATAAACTCATTCGACTCGCCCTCGTATTTTTCCTACGCAAAGTAGAATAATTTCCGATGCATTAAATTTTGAAAGAATATTACTTTGAAATTACAATGAACCTGTATTTAACCTCATTAACATTCACTTATAATAGAGACCTATGGGAAGTGTAAGTTTCCGTTCTGTGAGGTTTAAGATATTAAGTCAGTTTAGCTCTTAATACTGTTAAAGCAGACACCGTTTTATATCTAACTTTATATTTGTTTAGATTCGGTGTAAAAATTTTACTATTCAGTTGCATGTAAATAACCCAGTTTTACATTATCGCTCATTTTTGTTTAAACAACAAACAAGCAAAACAGAATCGTCCAATGCCTGGGAACGTTTCTGCAAAATAAGTACTTTTGTACAACGCTTTCCTAAATTCTTCAGTTAAACTGAGCTCTAAGTCTGTATAATTCAGAGGTGGGATGTTTTCAGGATTTTACTAGAGGTAAGAATTTGTGGCTCCGTGTTACTACTATAGTATCGTGGGTCTGATCAGACTGTGATCGCTCACAAAACCTTCAGGAAAGTGTAAAGTCACTAAAATAAAACTCAATTATAACAGCTGTGATAAGACTTTCTCTCAAATCTTGCATCTTAGTTAGTGTGTAACAGTTTTATCTTGTATGGCTGCTTATTTTATGCGTTTCTTAGTCTGTTATTGAGCAAATACACTTAAGGTCCTTTTGGACCAGAGGAACTTCTTCATAGTTGTTTGAACCGTTGGAGGAAGTTCTCCCTTTTTCATGTGCGTCTGCACTGTAGGAACTGAGGATGATTGTAGTTCTTAAAACGCCGTTTTGAGGGACTTTTTTAGCTCGTATGTCAGGGTAGGTTCTCTCCCAGCACAAGAGGAACCATGAGAGACATCTCTCTCTTAGTCTTCCAATTCTTCTTGAATTGGTGAAAGTACACTTATGAGAGATGTAAGTGTACGTTGTTTGGTCGAACACATGACCATTTTTAAAATGAACATGAACGTTAGCTGTGTAAACAACAGCTCTTAACACTAGTGTTAAAAAAAAAAACATGGACAAATCATCTTGTTGTTGTATGTTGTGCAGAAGTGATGTTGCTATACCAACCGTCGGCCAGCTTACGTCACTTCAGCGTGCCTACTGGCGGTGCGAATGCAAACAGAAAAAGCCCTGAAGGTATGTAGTTCTCAGGGGAACTCGGCAGTGGGCAGTTCCTCTCAATTAGTTAAATCTAGAAACGTTTGGTCCGGAAGCGCCTTTAGACTCGGTACAGGAAACGTGTTAAACATACAATAGATTAGAGCACCCTTTAATTTATTATAGCCTTTCAATAAAGCAGAGTAAAGGCAAATGGATGGACGATAGGACGATGTACACAGCTTGGGAAATGGGTTAATGCACAAATATTTCCATTGTGCTTCTAATACAAATGAGAAAATGAGCAGCGTTTTAATAATTATGAATTTAGTCGATGCTGTAGGCTAAAAATAGCTTAGTGAAGAATAAAGAAGATGAGACAAGATGCTGTCTATATTCTAAAGGTTATTTATGTTGTTAATGAACATTTAGATTTTTACAGAGTGTAGAACTTGGTTATTTTAAAATGGAAGTAAAATGGTTTTAATTTTACATTGTCGATGACTAAAATACAGCGAAACAAATATTTTAGCAGTGTACTTCCTTTGCAGTTTCTTCGTCTCTGCTTTTGGTTTAGGCTGCATATTTTTAACATTAACATGATCTGAGTACCTGTGTGTAGGAAACAGGTGGGATACGACCGTGCACTTCTGCAGTTAGCAGCTTTCTAAAGCCATGTTTATCCTGAAGAAGCTTCTAAATGCTTGAAATGTGTGTAGGAAATGGGAATCCAGTGTGATCAATGAGAAACACTGTTGTAAACGTTCTTCTACATGGCAGTAGTGGGCAGGGTGTGTTTCATCAGTAATCACATTTTTCCACAAAAGAATATTGTTAGAATTCTTTTCAAGCGTGACCAGTCCGTTTGAGTGATGCAGCGTATCTGACGCTGTATGAGCAGCTCACCTCTCATGTTCATGTGTTTTTATGCATGTGGAGTTCCTCCGAAGCACAGAAGCACATACTGAATTAGCACTAAAACAACACACAGCAAATCCACAGCCGTGTCTTCAGTCTCCAGACAGCAGCCGGCTCTCTGCAGGACGTCTGAAGAGCAGCACGCTGTCGCAACATGTGCACGAGTGTGAATAATATAGAGCCATATTGGGCGAGCACAGTGAAAACATTTTTCAGACCATTGCATCAGGCTGCATGCACTTTTATCAGACCGTCAGAGAAGCACGTGTGTATGGATGTACAGTAGATTCCTACACGTGCAATGTATACGTAGTGATATTAGCTATCACCTTTCTGTGGCTCGTTTCCTCAAGGTTGATTTTACAGTGCGACAGAAATGCATGTGCAAGCTTCAGAATTTAGATATCAGTTGTGGTCGCAGCTCTTTCTGCTCGTGCAGGCTAGCAGTACAAGCAACCTGTTTGCCAGAGCAGCAGAGGCAAAATGTGCTTTGCCGTGTGAAAGAGCAACCACATTATCTGAAAGCCACGATAACGCATGCGCGCGCTCAGACAGGGGCGCTGTGGAGAACGCACTGGGGATTTGTTGCAAAGTGCGTGAGACACGCTGAGGAAAGGATGTGTTCACTTTGTTTATGTGTAGGTGGTGGCTGCCATGTGGTTTTGTCTGTGTGTGTCTGTGTGTGTCTGTGTGTGTCTGTGTGTGTCTGTGTGTGTCTGTGTGTGTGCGTGCGTACGTACATGTGTGTTGGGCTGAAAAAGAAGAAAGAAAGAAATTCTGCACTGCATATATGAGTGTTCACCTCTTGTGTTTAAAAGAATATAAACATAATGAAGACTATACACTTATTACACACACACAAAAACCAGTATACATTTCTGTTAGTGTTTATACCACAAGCCTCGTTGACGTTACGTGCTATAATGCTTGTCAAAGCAGGATAATATCCGTGTGGCATAATAATTGAGAATGTCAAGGGTCGTGTGCTGCTGCAATAAAAAACAAAGACAAAGTGAGACTGATCTGAGTTTTAAACAAAGTATAGAGTCTCTTTCATCAAGCCAGAGAGAGGAGGGCAGTGGAGGAAGGCGCAGTGGGAGACGTTAGGTCTGTAATGGGTCTAGCTGGACTCCACAGCCACGTGTTTCATCTTTGACACATTTCATAGGCATGGATTACCCCAGACCTTGAGTCTTTGATCTAACGGGAAAATGTTGCCTGGTTTGGAGGTTTAGAGAGTATTATAATTTATACAAGGGGGATTTGCATGTGAGTGTGAGCTTTGCTGTGTGTGTGTCTGTGTGTGTGTGTTTTCCCAAGCTTGAGCAATTTTAAGTAAACAGTGTGTGCTATTGTGGTGCTTTGCATTATGCTTCTCATTAGCAATCTGTGTGGTAATTAGTGGCTATATGGAGGACGGAGGTGCAGCGAGATCCAAATCGCCGAACCCAGACTGGGAGTTGCGAATACTTCACTGATCAACTCCAGACAGTAAATATATAATGACTTATAATAAGATGTATATAATTATAGAGATCCAAGATATATCAAAGACCTGCACTTCTCCTCAGTAAAGTTTAGAACAGACTGTGAAGAAGCTCGATCTGTACATGTTGCATCGTGCACCGGAATTAAAGCAGATGTTTGTTTTAGGCAGCCTTTTAAAACTCAAAATCAGTGCTTTGCTTAACACTGGGATGAATGTTTGGGTGAAAAAGCTAGAAATATCTGAAAGACAAATTTCATGCAGTGGATATTAGGATTTTTGTCAGGAAGCACATGATGAGGAAAAATTTGCATTTTTATTGTTACAATTTTGTTCTTATCCTCTGTTTATGCTAACATTCTAGCACTTACAAATGCAAAAAGAACAACATACAAAATAAACACAGAAGATGGAAAAATAGTAGCTAAGAATGTCAAGAACATCACAGAATTCACAAAAAATATTAAGACCCCCCCTCTTTCTGTCTTGACTGCCTTGGTTTTTAGATTTGTTTTATTATTTTAGAAACATTTTTGATATTTTAGACAACAAATATCTGTAGAAGTCAGATATTATAGGATGCACAGGCAAGCAGATGCTGTCAGATCTGTCAGATTGTCACAGACATTTAGAAGGCCTGTTAGGTATGTAAGAGAGATGATGCAGTCTCAGGCCTAGTCTACACTAACATTGGTCAATTTTAAAACACATCTTTTCTTATCCATTTTGCATTTCCATATAGATGGAAAGCATTCCATGAAACTAGATGCAATAGATAAACCAACAAAAACGAAATGGTCCCTGTCAGATACTGTCAATAATACGTATGAACACTTCAATCCCAAATAGATTTATAAATGGCTCTCTTTTTCAATGGATGCGTTGATTTTAACGGAAATGTTGGTTTGTGTTGAGAACTTCACAGCTGTTACGTGTAGCATTTCTCTTATGCTTAAGCACTGTTTAGAGCAGCGTTTGACGTTCCAACAGTTGCCGAGAGCTAAAGAATCCACAAGAAGCTCCGAGACAGCTGGTTTATTTTTACAAAGTAGGAAAACTGCTGTTTGGAGATTAATTTCAGCGCTGAGCTCCCATTCCGGGGGAAACAAATTGAGCTTTATGGAATTAGCGTGCGTACTGCTGGAACCTCGATCTATTCTTGGATCGTTCAGAGCCGCCGTGTTCAACATGATTGGTTGTGGGAACAGTTTTTGGAGCGCAGCACGCATGGCCGGTGACTTGCCGAGGCAGGATTAAAGCCTGAAGTGCACTGTTGATGGCTGTGTGCTTCCCCTGTGCCTGGTGTTTGTCGTCTAAATACGGCTGGGACGAGCAGGGACGCACTCTCGCTCTTGGTGGTGGTGGGGGGGGTGGCTTTGCTCAAGGTCGTTTGGGATGATAGCGCGCCATTAATAATTCCCTATTCCCTGCAAATTTACTGCATCTATCTCTATCTCCATCTGCCGCTGCCCTATCTACTGTATCTGTGTCTGTGTGTCCCAGAGGAGATGCACACAGCAGCCGAGTATTAGCAGAGAAAGTGCCTGTAAAGACTGGAGATGACACTTGCAGTGAGGGAACGCATTACACATGCTCATTCACAGCTGCTGAAGAGCGTGTTCTCGTAGTAGTGAGCTGTGTGTGTGTGTGTGTGTGTGTGTGAGCGTGTGCGCGCGTGCTGCTAACTAGGCTACATCCTCTGCGCGCTGTGGTTTTTCAGCAGGCTATCTCTCTGTGAGTTTTGGTATTATAGCCTGGAATAGTGCAGTGAAGCCGGCGGGTAATTCCCCGCTCCCGCTCCACAGCGCCTCACGGCCCAGCAGCACCACTACAGGGATGCAATTATCACACTCCCAGAAGCCTGCTGCAGCCACATGACAAGGTGTTACTAGAGGAACCATCAAAGCCTGATTTTAAATGATGCATTTAATTATGTGAGACGGGAATTTGCATGAGCAGTGTGTGTGTGTGTGTGTGTGTGTGTGTGTGTTTGCCTGAGTTCAACTTTATTTGGTTTCCATCCTCTAGCAAGTAAAAAGGATGCGTCTGTCGAGCGACAGATGATGCATGTGTCTGTGTGTGAATGCACATGCTCAAATCTGAGCACAGCAAGCTAGCAGCAGGAAACAGCAAGAGATAAACCACATCCATGTTTTTTTTCCCCCTTTGATAGATCAGGACAATAACAAGATGTCTACTCTCACTATCAATTTTAACATTAGTTCCAATGAAGGTTAAACATTAGCTAGCAAACATTTGTGGCTCTTAATTATTAGGTACATTTCATACACATCAGGAGGGAGGGCTGCGCATGCAATCTGAGTGTTGATTTTAAATTAGATAAGACAATAGTGACAATTAAGGACCATGAAAGACAGATCTTTATACACAAATGATCACCTCGCTAATATTGAAAGTCTGAAGAACAACATAGCCAACTTACCACTTTATGGAATGTTCCAGTATAATATTCTTGTGCATTTAATGTTATTTGTTGCATTATGTAGTACTCCAGGCTGCATCTTTCAGCCTCAGTGTTTTTAACAGGTGCAATAAGTGTGTGTTCTTGTGTCTCCTCCCAGTGTGAGAGTCCAAATAAAAGAAGCCTTTATTTGTCACATATACATTACAGCACAGAAATTCTTTCTTTGCATATGCCACCTTGTAAGGAAGTTGGGGTCAGAGCACAGGGTCAGCCCTGATGCAGCGCCTCTGGAGCAGAGAGGGTTAAGGCCCTTGATTAAGGGTTCAACAGGGGCTGGGGCTTGAACCCCTGCCCTTCTGATCAGTAACCCAGAGCCTTAACCGTTGAGCCACCAGTGCCACTGGAAAAAGGAAAAACTGGAGATACAGATGTAATGCATGATTTAAAAAAAAAAATTAAGCAGTTAACAGCCATGCCATGCTCTGTGGCATCTGTATCGATGCAAATATTGAGTTGGTCCAATTCAACTTGATTTTGGATCAAGATGCCAAGAGGAAAAGTTCTAAGTGACTTTGACAGAGGGTTTATTATTGGGGCATGGCTGCCAGGAGCACAAAGACTGGCTGTGTATCAATACAAACAGTGACTAAAGTGACAGCTGCATTTAGATCTTTGGGAAAGTAAATAGGGTTGAAAGCACATTGATTAACTTTGATTCTTGTGCATTAGTGCAATGTGTAAGGAAAAACAGAAAAGCCAAAGCCCCTACCTAGCTTTCCCCTGTCATGTGAAAGCTACCAGCTGGGGAGGGTGAAGGCTAAGTGCTTTCTCTGAGATGCATGAAGCCAGCCACTGCATCTTTTCCAGCTGCTGCTTATGCTGCGTCACATGGCGGTGTAACACACTCTGAGGAAAGCGCTGTCTTCCGCATACATGAGCTCACAGATGCCCGCAGTTGGTCAGTGTTGCTCTGATTGACAGGAGAGTGATGCCATCCCTTCCACCACAGAGCACGACCAGTTTTGCTTGCTTGGATTCCCAACTAAGGATTTCTGTGGCATTGTTGTGAATCGAGAAACAGCTGGCTGAGAATATTAATGCAGGCAGGAAGAACAGTCCATCCACAACTACATAAAGAGGGATATTCAAGTTGCACTGCATAATCCTCTCACTACAAAGATGAATGCATGTTTGACAGTTTGGTGGGGTAAAAAGCACAGGCACTGGACTACAGAGATGTTCGTGTGTTGTTGGAGGGGAGGCTCTGTTATGCTGTGGAGGGAAATTCGCTCGCATGGTTTACATCTATTTGTCCCCTTAGAGGGGTAGCTACTCAGTGTGTCTTCTTTTATTTATTTATTTTTAATTTTTGAATCTTTTGAAGGAGTGCTGGATCTTCTTTTTCCGATACAGTTTATTGTGGTTTTACAATCGATAACACAGTCCTAGGGATAGGAGTTTCAGTGCCACGTTGCAGAAAGCTCTACATTTTATACGTAGAGGCTATTCGCGTGCATGCGTGTGCGTGCGTGTGCGTGCGTGTGTGTACGTGCGTGTGTGTGTGTGTTTGAGAGAGAGAAAGAGAGAGACGACTGGGTTTAGACAGTTCCTGTGTGGAGAGAGAGAGAGAGAGAGAGAGTGTGTGTGTGTGTGTGTGTGTATGCGGGGGGACCAGTGAGCTTTTTGCTCAGTATTCTGGATACATCATTGTGTAATCTTGCCTTATCAGGACCTACTGCCTGCACAGGCAGAAATTCATATACATATACACACCCGAGCCCGATCTCTGAGCATGTGCCTTCATTAGCTGGGCTAAATGTCCCTGCTTTCCACAATCTCCATCATTTCTGGGCTTCAGTTGCCTGAATAATTACTTGCTCTCATTTCCCCTCCCTCTGGCCAGTAGGGAAGTGTCCTGCGTTACATTAGTTTGCATGAAATATTTATCAGAGAAGTGCACATTTTCTCCTGCTGTCAGCTCCTTCCCAGCCTTGACGGACAGCCGTCTGGTTGCACCAGCTGCTATCACAGAGTTAACGGAAGAGTTGAGGCAGTTAAAGACTTTCCTAGAGAGAGTTTTCAGTCTTTAATTGACAGTGATTAGGGCTTTGGATGCTTTGTAACAGTCACTGGTGTGTGTGTGTGTGTGTGTGTGTGTGTGTGTGTGTGTGTGTGTGATCATTGTATTCGAAAATTCATGTGTTTGTATCAAGTTCATTTTCACTTTACTTTGTGTTCTCACTCGCAAGCGATAAAGCGACAGACATTCATTAACTTTCTATGGATGCGTGCAAAACTGAGCCGAAATTAGAAGTGACAAAGCGATAGCACAACAAGAAGAAACATTGAGATTTTCTCAATTCTATGCAAATTAGGTAGGACATGGCAATCGACAGATCCAAACAACTGGCTTGTATGACCAATCCTATGGAACGTGTGGCCCGACATTTCTTCAGTTCCCCACTCATAACTTTTCAGTTCCTACCTGCAGATAATTCCCATTTACTGTTTGACGCACAAAAACAGAAGAACTATTACTACTGTGGTTTCATCTTATCCTGCCATGTACACCCTCTCATTAACTGTGTAGAGACTAGAGATGGCACGATACCACTTTCTTTTCTGATACTGAAACCTTGAGATATTTTTTTTCTTTGAAAGCCATTAAGCTTTAAAAATGATATTTTTAAAAAAAAATTTTGCTGAAGCCCTTAAAATACAAAAAACACGACTTGCACAAAATCACTGCATTATATTATTCAGTGAAATTCTTTCACACTAAAATCGCTTACGTTGCAAAGATAATAAATGTAATAAAGTATAAAGTATCAATATATTTAAACTCAATCCTAACAAAAATACAGTCAAGTCTCTTTATATGTAAACCTTCCAGAAAAATCTTTTAGAAATCCAATTTCAATGTTTTAATAATGTGCTGTGCGCAACTTTAAATGCTGAACAAAATGTCAAGTTGTTGCTTTTGCATCTGATCTTCTTGAACCACAGGTTCAACTGTTCTTGCACATGTTGCAACCCTTTTGTTGTTGCAAACAACATGATCCTTCTAACTTCGGGATCATGGCTACCTCACAGTGCCTCTGTCATCTGTCAATAAGCGTTCTTTCAACTTTGTCTAGTCGTTATCTAGTGCAAGAAGATTTGCTGTCTGACTGGTTGAACGTTGACTTTGGAAATGAAGATTGATATCAATTTGCTGAAAATTAATTGTTTGTTGAGGAAAATGTTTAGTTGAGTCACTGCACACTGTTAAATGTACATATTTTAATCTAATGTATTAAGTCTTTCCCAGTCAAAGAGCTTGAGTCCAAGCGAAATCATTGATGTCAAAGGCAAAGTCAAGTCCCAAGTCTTCTTTGATTACGTCAAATCAGAAGTCAGCACATTTGTGACTCGAGTACTCAACACTGCTGCCTAGCACCTAACATTTAAACTAAAGGTCACACAGCTACGAGCAGCAACAGTAGCAGTTGCTACACAAACGGACTAATACTTATTAGTGTAGGGTTATGTGTATGCCATGGAGCGAATGCATAAAGCCAAGGTCTGAGGGAAAAAACAAAACAAAAACAAATGAACAGCCTACACACTACAATTCCCACCCTTAATGTGACATTCTTGTCAGAGCCTCCTGACTTTTATCAGGTGTGGTAGTCCTGTCAGAGAGGCACTATTATCTCTCTTCCTCTTCCATTTCTCACCTCCAGAAATCAGCTGCTCTTCAGAGATATATGCCGGGATAGCGTGGGAAACAGTTCACAGCAAATGAAAAATTCTCTTTCATATAAATTCCCGGTGAACTCTGCTGCGGCAGGTTGTTTAATCAGTCTGTGGTTGAAGTCAGGATGTAAGGGCCTCATATCTCCGGGTTTTATAGGTATTTCCTGTAAGAGATCCGTGGAAAGCATTAATGATGGGATGTGAGGCAGTGGTCACTTTAATGTCTAACGAAGCTGGCTGTACTGCCCAGCCGCTCGTCTTCACGTAGCTGAGCACTGAAATCTGAAGGGCCGCCTTCTGAACCTCATTCAAACCATATCGGATCACTCATAACGTTGGGGAAAGACCGTCATGGCTTTATGAGAATGGTCTCCACTGGCACTATGAGGCTACACCATATTTTTTGTGCCACATGCAGTGGCGCAGCGGGTAGCATTGGCACCTCACAGCTCCAGGGTCCTGGGTTTGAGCCTGAGCTCAAGGTTTCTCACAGAACCTCAGCATTTCTGTGGATGTTCTAACCCTGGCTGTGTGGGTTTCTTCTGGGTTCATCGATTTCCTCCTACACTAATAGGCGGATTGGTTAAAACAAATTGTCCCTAGGTATGAATGAGTGTGTGAATGTGCATGGTGCACGATGGTCTGGACTTGCATCCAGGGTGTATTCCCACTACACGCCTAGTGTTCCCAGGATGAGCTCTGGAACCATCTGATCAGGATAAAGCGGTTACTCAAAACAAGTGAGTGTCCACAGAATTTACCATAGAATTTTATATTTATATATAAACATATGAATTTATATATTATATAGTCACAGTGAATTGAATGTCAGAAAAAAAATCAAACTGATACAGTTCTTTCCAGAGCACAAACTAATGATATACCCAGCTCCATAATTATTGGCACCTTTGATACTGATTATTATTATTATTATTATTATTATTATTATTATTATTTTTAAAGCCCCTCTTTACCAATGGTGGCAATAATTATGGAGCTGATTGTAGTAATGTTTGATTTGAATAGGGCGTAATGCATTTTGATGTCACTCTTGGCCATAAACTTGCATTAAAATATAACTGTTACAATATCCCCAAAACCAAACCAGTGTAAACAGTCATTTTATGGCACCAATCATTGATTGATTCGTTCATTCATCTTCAGTAACTGGTTGATTTATTGCAGTCATGATCATGGTGGTCCAATGGGATGCCAGCTTTATAGAGGTCTTTTTTCTGTCTGCACATCCTAGAACAGTATGAATGACATACATTGCATTTCAGCATCCATCACTTATTCTTAACACTCCAGTGACCTGGTTACACACATACGACTGGCCTACATCAACCCAGCCAGCGTGTCCACCCTACTTGATTTGTTTTTGTCTTGTTTATCTGTCACCTGTGTTCCTATAAAAGCTTGTCATATATAGAATTACACAATGCGTAATGAAGATGCACCAGGCCGTCCAGGGAGAGCTCTTTAGCAGGAACATGATCCAATTTGTGAATAATCACATGCGGCATGACAGAATGTTCTCAATACGATGTGGAGCAACACCAGTCTGAGAAACAACAGAAGAGGCTCTGCTAGGGGATTTAGAGCTGTTTATTTTTATTAATAATTTTTTTTCTTTTTCATTATTAGATCTAATGTTGACATTATTGTACATGGTGCGTGAGTAAATAACAAGCAGATTAAATTTTTTTTTAAGGAGGCAACACGTCTTCAGATATTATGGAGTGTGAAGTGTGTCTAATATTATGGGAGCTGTAAGTGGCTGACTTGAGCTTGCGCAGCTCTTATAAATGCTGGATGCACTGGGCGGGTCAGGGAGGGCATGGTACAGTGTGTAATCTCCTCAGTACTCCTACGTGTGCAGCCACCTCCAGCATGACAGCACTGCAGAAGGAGTCGGAAACTTACCTGATGTGATTAGAGCACGGCTTTGCTACTTCATCTTTTATTGCAGCGTAGCCTTCCCTCCTACAGCCTGCCAGGCAGCCAGTGTTGTGGCTAATTAAAATAATCTTCTCTCCACTCTCCACTTGGCTTCCATTACAGCAGCGTGTCTCAAATTGAAAATAAATTTATAGATAAATGCTTTTACTGCACTGACAAATGATACAGCTGTAGCTCAAAGCATCACCTTGTTTATTTTGGGAAGGAAATGAAGTGGAAGAAAACAAAAGAAACGAGGCACTGAGTACGTGGTTTAAGAGATTAATAACCCCCACAGCCCGGTTTTGAAATCAAGTTACAAACGATTGGCTCTTCAAATATCCTTCCTCATTATTGTAATTATAGATGCTATATTATGTTGTGAATTAAGTATTCATTTCAGATTAAGGAGGGATTGGAGCTTGTTGTGGGAACGTGCAGCGCTCTGACAGAAGAAAATCGTTTTTTAATCTTTCCAACTGGTGACTGTTTTCACAGTTGGGTATCTTATATTCTCTTGGTTTTTGTCTCTCCCTAACTCAGACTTCCTCACCTAAACACACAGCTTCATGTGTACGTGGATCTGCGCATTTATTACATACATCCTCCTCTTTCTTTCTCTTTCTTTCTCTCTTTCTTTGTAACTCCAGCATACCTTGCTGAATCCCACAATGAAAAGGCATCTAGAGTCTGTCACTGAGACAGCATAAGCCTTTCATATGCATAGCAGCGATAAGAGGAAGCCATTTTTATCAGCCAGTGCCCCCCCCACAATGCCAACCCCTCCTTATTTACCCCATTGCAGGCCCCTGCCCCCTCCACCATTACTTACGTACATCATCCATGGTGCTGCTTCCAGATCCCCAGTCCTGCTTAACGACACCACCTTGTCTCGCCACATTCAGATCGCTTTTGTTTTTCACACTCTACCCTGGCAATTATGCCAATTACAGTCAGGCAGTGCTGTTGTCAAACACGCCAGGAGATTTGCATCGCAATCTGAGTTATCAGAGCCCCCACTGCGACCTCCACTGTAATTTAAGTGGAAAGAAATAGAAAGAATAGAATGGAAATAAATTGGGTAGCAGTACCCTGAAACAGTGTCCGTGTGTCTGTGTGTAAGATGAGGTATGGTCTCTAACTGCACTAGTTCATGTTTTATCAAGAAAGTATGCAGTAAACTGGCTAGTAAGTGTGGACAGTGTTTGAGAACTTCAGCAATGCTCCTGTGTCCAGCAGCTACAAAAGCAGGCACTATGCACACTGATTCACTCGTACCAGTGTCGGTCCTGTGCTGAGAATGATGCAACACTCAAATAATATTATTGGTGGCCTTGTGATGACCCTTTTCCACTGATGGATGAGGTAGCAAATTTAATACCTGCACTTTGGTACTACTAATTTGCGCATGTGGTGATTTTAATACTCATTAAAACACATTATTGATGCGAAATGAATTGATTTGCACTGGGGGACAGCTAGGAAAGTTGTCCTGGGACAGATAGGGTTCCAGAGGATCCATTGTTGTGTGGATTGTCATATTTGATCAAAGTATGTTGATCTAAAGCAGCGCTATGCACATCTGTGCAACAAATTCCTCCATGTCATGACTGTTACTGATGTGACTCCTGTGCTGAGAATGATCCACCACACAGGTAATATCTGGGCAGCAGCGGTGTTATGGTGGTCCCTGCCCACTGATGGATGAGGTGGAGTTGGACTGACACATGGTACATAGTGCCACATGGACTGCAGTTAGTAGCTGTAGATCTACAAAGTAACTTCTGGAAGGTTTACTTCATATACTGGGCAGTGATGTGTGTATGCAAGGGTGTAGACAGAGGGCTAGGAGTGGCATCTAGAAGGATGTCAGTGGATCATATTTCTTGCTTGTAGGAACTGGATCCTGGTTAGATGATACCTGGAGAGGGTGTGTTCTCTTGTAGCCTTTAAAGTGTAATAAGCATGTTAGGGTATCTCCCAGTGCTTAAAAAGGCCTGTGTGATTAAATTGAAGAGAAAAGACGGAAACTCAAATCTGAAAGCAAGCTTACAATGCATAGGGTTTAACCCAGAAATCATAAGAACGAGACATTATTAAGACTCCAAATAACTAAACCAAAGGCATTAATTTGCATTTGTAATCAAACAACTTATGTGCAGTTAGTGGGTGTGTTGCAGGTGATTTTGAAGGAGAAATTTCATTAATGATGTTGCGTGCAAAATAGAGCTGGAAAAGAATTAAACTGAAGGTTTTTTTGAGAGAGAGTTTTGTTGGTTGCAGCAAGTTTGGTTTTCAAGAAGAGTCAAACTGAAACTCAAGTGGAGCAGCAAATAAAAACAATGACTTTTTGAAAAACCTGAGTACAACATGAACATAAAAAGCATGTGGCATAAGTGGTATAGAATAACGTGTGGTGAATATCATATGAAACTTGACCGGTGCACAAAAGCTCATCATTTTTAGAAACTTTCTTGTTATAATGCTTACTTCAGATAAATATACTTATTTCTCAAACTTGGTAATGAAATTATTATTGTAATTTGCATCTGATCAAAACTGATTGTTACTTGTTTCTGCAAATGTAATACCTGCCCATAAGGCATACTAATTTGCACGTATTGTGCATGTTCTGACTTTAAGGCTTAGTAAATTAGTGTTATGGGTGCAAAATTTGGCTAAATGATTTGCATGAACATCACCCTGTATTTTGCACTGTAAGGTACAAATCCTACAGCTTGTCTAATCTTTAAGGCAAGCACTTGCATTTTGCTTAGGTGAAAGACTCAAACCTGTGTAGACCCTGATAGTAAATCGGCTTTGCATGTTTTTACACACATGAACCTTTCTTAAATCAAGGTCATAATGCATAAGTGCAGTATTTCAGATTGCATCTGATTGTATGATGGTTATTCAGACTAGATCTACCATTCTTTAGAATATCTATCTATTAGAAACCAGTTTGCTGTGTTCACATAACACTCAACACTGTGAGCATATAAATTCTCATATTCCAGCAAGATGAGGTCATGGCAGTGTACTCCCACAGTGACATAACGTTGGCTCGTGTGGAGCGCAGAGGTTCTTGTGAATATCAGTGCATGATACAGCATGCAGTAAATGAAATGCTTGAGATATTACATAGTGGGATATTTGAATGCAATATATCTGAATGGATAAACACAATTAATCTTAACAGTTAGGTACAGTACTTTGGTAGCACTGATAGGCTCTGATTAGCCTGAATCAGAGGTGAACTCAGGGACATCGTATTTATCATTACTTACCTGTAAGGGTGGCTTAAGAGTGGTTTAATCCTGGTCACGGTATTGTAGAACATGGACATGGCTTACTTTTTTCCAGAAACACGAATAACCTACTACTACTACTCTCTCTCTCTCTCTCTCTCTCTCTCTCTCTCTCTCTCTCTCTCTCT
>JAOTRR010000012.1:13307732-13320334 GCA_028570945.1 Gogo arcuatus | reverse complement strand
TTTCACAAGTAGTTCTTTGCCGATAAATCGGAAGAAGCATTCTACTTCCAATCCAGTAAAGTGTTAAAAGAAAAACTTTCAAATGACACACCCCCTCTTGACCTCTGACATGGAATAACCCAATCAGACCGATTCTGCATCTGTCGGAGTCCCTATTTAGCGCACCCCTCAATGGCCATATGACGTTTTTCTAAGCGCCCTGTGCACTAATTAGGTCGAGTAGGGTAGTCAGTTTTCAGAAAACCAGAACATGAGACTGGGTGTCACATTAGGGTTTACACAGTGACGACATGCTGCTTCGAAACCACCATCATTTTCATCCATAGTGAAAAACACTAGGCTTAATGTATTCCCAATAATGATGGCAGAACAAGTTTCCTTGCCCAAATCCTTTTTTGGATTTTGAAAATATTTACGTATTTGAAAAACAAGGCAAAAACATCACATTCAGATATTTAAGATCTAATGTTCTATAGTGTTCTCTAGTTGTATTTCTCTGATACACAATTATAGGCTAATTCATTTTCAAATGCAGTCTAAGATGAAATATTTTAATAAGTAATTATGATTATTAAAGTCTAATCCAATCTAATTAGAAAAATAATTGAAAGCCCTAGCTTGGAATTATTGACATTTCAGTTAGGGCAGAGTGATATCATGATAAAATATCGATATCGTAATAAATGCATTTTTCTGAGATATCATGGATATTGTCATTACATTTTGTTTGTTTGTTTGTTTATTTGTTTATTTATGAACAAATGTCATTACCAACTGACTGGAATCAGCCGATTCGGTGTTCTTTAAAATTATAAAATGTTAACATTTTTACAGATTTCTCTTCAGTGTTAAATATTTTTATGAATAATACAAAATATTTTATATACAATTTATAATTTTTGTTTGTTTGTTTTTTATAATGCAACACTACTGTATTGCTGGCATTTTGTGACCAAAGCTATGTATTGTGATACTAAATGTGTATCTTTGAAATGCCTTTGCGAATCATGATATCATATTTTTTTCCCCATGTTGTCCAACCCAATTTTCAGAATTAAAAAAAAGTCTTTTTGATGTTGCAAAATCCTCCAAGAGTGACATTTTATGATTTATATTTTGGGTTTAAATATATGTGTAACATTATTTACTCATAATAATACACAACCCAGTGGATGCACCCTACAAAGAGAGTAATACCCAGAGAGTGTGTGTGAGAATGAGAGTTTTAACCATTCCTGGACCTCATGGGTCTTGCTTTAGGGAAGTAGGTGCAGAGTGTGGGTTTGACACCTTTTGGGTTTGTAATATCAGATGCCTCTTTGTGGAAACTGACAAACAACAGAGGTAGATTCCCTGAGACAATAGTGAGCTTCTGGTGCTTATTAGAAAACCTTTGATTTAGAGCAGATTCATTAAGCATCAACCTGTCTAATTATCAGGCAGGATAGAGAGAAGCAGACTCTTCTTTCAGCTGATTTTTGGGATTTTTGAAGCATATTCATTGGGCTGTAATTATCTGGGAGGGAATGTCAAAACAGAGTTTACATGACTGGAAAAAGACCAACCCATTTCCCACTAAGCCTCATTCAGCCATCTCTTTTAATGTTTTCTTTACCTACCTTTTAGTTTTGATAATGAAAAAAGACCCGTCAATCAGCCTGGCTAATGGAATGTGGGTTTTTTTCTTTTTCTTTAAATTCTCTCAAAGAGAACCGCAAATCGGGGAAAAAACCTCATCAACCCTTTTTCTCATGCACTCGCACACACACACACACACACACACACACACACACACACAAACACACACACGCCAGCACTGACAGGCAGGCCCTGTTATTTGATAGCTTGAGAAGTTAAAAATACCTGACTCCCAGCAAATTAGACATATCATTTGGCTTCTAAAGTGAAAGATAAATGTGTGTGTGTGTGTGAGAGAGAGAGAGAGAGACACACACAATATCTATATATTAGCCTCCTGTTTGTCTGTCTTCCTTAAGAAACCCAACAGAAATAGTAAACAGACAGTGTAATTTGTTACAGAGCAGATCACCGTCTCGCTGTATTCGGTGGTGCGAAGTAGCCGACTTCCTCGCTCGTCTCTGGGGCCGGCTGCAGTGCTCCCCATGCATCTCCCCGGCATCGGGTCCATTAATCATAAGCTTAGCTACACTACATGCAAGGTTATTGCCATTGCTCAGAGTTTCCTTGTGTTACATTTCTATCAGACACTAAATCTGACAACATGACCCATATGTGTAGAGCACTTTGGAAGGCGCCGTCGCTACAGCTGTAATCTCTCTTCTCGCAGACATGGACACAGCAGCGCTATGAATCTCCATCCGGGCCGTCACGGACAATTGCGTTCCATGACATTGAAAAGCAACCAGCGTAGCCGCGTGTGAGATTTTGTGCACTAGCTCTTACCGCTAACTAGTTTTCGTAACCAGCGAGTGTAGTGCTGGAGGAGGAGCTCTGTTACTGTATGGTAAGTAAGATGATGTTAATCTGAGCTCCTGAAAGGTTGTCTGCTTACTTTTAAATACTCCATGGTGCTGTTGTTTATTCATCAAGACTCAGTAGGACACATTACTTTTTCTGTAGTTGAATATCAACATTGTTCTTAATTTACAGCATCACTACAAGTGTCCTTTAATCCTCATTACCTTCAGGCAGCTCTGTGGTCATTTTCCACTGGACCATATGTTCATAATTTTGGCCTGGCTACACAATTCAGTGAAATTGCTCCCAGTTGCTACTCAGACTGTAGAGGATGGGCAGTGGTACTTTAAAAGCCTTGGCAGTGGCCCTAAGCGAACCTGCTAGATGAACAGAGCTGGATGTGATGTAGTGGACACCGATGTTGAATCCCATATCTGCTCTCTCACCCATAGTGAGAGACTCATCCACATATGTTACTTTCTCATTAGAGCCAATTAAGGCTTCGAGTTCTCTCCTCATGAATGCACAGCGATGCCCCTTTCCTCTCTGTGTGGGAAGCATTTTCCTGCCTTTTTAAAAAAAATTTTTTTATAAAGATACCCTGTGCTTCATTCTCATTTCATTTAATCTCTTCCGTTATTACACAATGTATCTTGCCCAGTCCCTGACCGCGAAAGGGGACTGCAGTCGCTAGAATCTTCTAAACGTCAGCACCGGCAGTCTATTAACAGAGTCACTGGACAAACTGTTAAAGCAGACACCAGGGCCAGAGAGCATTGATTCTTTAATTAACTTTCAATTAATGGCTATTTACTGAAAAGTAGCAAGGCATCCATGCTCACTTTATCTAAAGCACGTTTGATTTCTTCCCCTGGAGCAGTCGCATCACTTCTATAGTTTGTATCAAATCAGATCTTTTATGATATGGAAAAGAAGAAAAGCCTACTCCACTTTATTTACACACCAAGGCTCTTGGCCTGCATCTGAATTTTGGTAATGCAGTGTTCGCTCTATATTTGGATTGTACTGGAGTGGATTAGGAACTCTGTACTGCAAACCCACGGGATTCTGGCAGACATATAAAGAGGGGAAGTGCTGTTTTGCATCCAAGCTGTAACGAATAACCGCTCATTTCAAAATCGACTGTAATTTCATGCATTCAGATAGATGGGAGAAATGTGCGCTTTGATGTACAAATCCATGATTCAGTAGAGATTACACCCCCGAAAGGTTAGGATTGCTAATTACAGGAGATTGGTTCTACATATCTAACGAGGAAAAGGGGAGCCTTATTAAATAAGGGGATCCATAAAGGCAGAGGATTAGCCGATATGATAACAATTCATTTTAATTGTTTTGCCAAGATAACTTGTGAAGGTCTTAGCCGGAGAACACATGGTGTGTCGAGTGCTTTCCTCTCATGTAAGTATGTGAAAAGGCATTTGGATGAAACTTGGATGGTTATTAGTGATGCAGTACACCATACGTTTCCACTAAAAAGACCTCTGTAAGCTTTTCTTAAAACCAATTATTGAATTTTTGATATGGAATTAATATATTGTTTAATAATATATAAAAATATATAAATTAAAGCTTACATAAATCTATTTTTTCAGATGTTTGAGAAATACTTATAAAATGTAAAAAAAATGTTTTGACTTTATTGAATATATTGTTCACAAATCTTTTTAATTTAAGTATTAATTTAATTGTTTGCATGTCCTAACAATTCATAATTAATTCATTCAAATATAGTCATTTTTTAGTATTTGATATAATAAAAACTGATTAAATTATAATCAGGTCTTAGCAGTGGACACTTTTTGAACCTGGATCAATTGCAGTCATCCCAAGTTTGACGCTTTTTCCTTTAAAATGTTTTTGATCTCATGGCAAATAATATTCAATAAGGGTTAAATAAACTATAAGGATGATGATAATAGGGGGATAACAGAAAGCTTGTTTGTTATGGTCTGTATTACAGTAATTCCCTGTTGTGTTTATTTGAACATGTTTAGCTTATTAAAATGTCTTATTCTGTGCTAAAGCTTAGTTGTTCCATCATCTACCTCCACTGCTCTGCACCTCTGTGTCCCTCCCTCCCACTGACTCTCCCTGCCCTCCCTGATGGTTAGATTTAGAGCTAATCTGGCCCTTCTTCGCATGCATCTAAATTAAACATGTCCGGACTGGGTGGATGCCTGTACCGCCCCAGGAAACACTGTTTCATCTCCTAATGAATGTGCCTGGAGGGGTGCCGCCCACTGGGGGTCTTGCAAAGGGCCTACACTTCAACCCTCATTAGTCAGGGGCGTTTGCCTGCTCTCACACTGAAGAGAGACCTTCTGGAAAGGAGCATGATCAGTGCTGCCCATTCTCCCCTGGAGCTTACGCCTGGATGTCCACTGTTGTTCTGTTTTTCTGGGATCATCAGGGTCCAGCTGCAAAGCTTTCTCTCCAGAGTAACAGCATGTTCATGAGGAACTGGCTGCATTTCTAACAATGGTTTATCAGTGGACAGAGAATTGTCCTTCCTGGATACGTGTAGATAAAGGTCAAAACGTGATGTTTTTTGAACCCCATACAAGTCCGCATGAAATGGCTTCTTAGCTGTTATTCGATTCTGTATGCTGACACATTTCCTTCCGAAACAGGAAGTCAGAGTTAAGTTGCGTTGTGCGTGACTGTCTTGCACATCAGCCAGTAGTGTTCGAGATACGCCACACCCCTGCCGAATCTAAACAAACCTGACAGTAGCTTAATGAACTAGCTAAATATGGAGAACAGCGAAGAGACTCAAAAGAGCCTTTTACTTTTACTGATGGAGAATCCTGAAGAGTGTAAAGACAATCACCCAATCTGATGGAGCGGCATATTCCAGCATTGAAGTTGGTAAAACACCTCTGAAAAGTGCAGCCTCATACAAATTCCACATAAATTTAAAACAAATAAACCCCAACCATTTTTTCTCCCTCAACCAAGGGTTGCACAAGGGAACAGTGTTTAGGTATATGATATGCACAGCCAAAAACACGTTTCATCCAAAACCATGTTTGCTGCTAATGAGATACTACTACTACTACTACTACTGCTGCTGCTGCTGCTGCTGCTGCTGCTGCAACACGCTATATGATTCTGGAGAGCATTTAATTGGATCACAATTATTAATCGTTTTCCCTGGAAGTGACAATCAATAAAATTAAAACCAGAATATCTCCAAAACTAGATATAGTATTGTATCAGGGTCCATTAGACTAACTGACAAGTACAAAAGGCTCTGAAACACCAGTTTTGATTTCAGAGTGTATTTGAGCTGATCAGAGGCCTCCTGATATTTTCAAGGTTGTTATTTGTGACTGAAAGAGTACGACTTGTTATGGTATGAGAACGGACGACTCATGAAAGCAATATCCAATGTCGGAGCTAAGAGGGGGAAAATGATAGAGAGGCGTGTAAGCTTTCTGTGTTACTAGAACACCACAGACGAAGTGGAAGGTTGTCCGGTTTCGTCAACTGAACAAGTGTCTTTCTAATGTGATCAAAAATAAGACGGCTGGACTGTTTTTATAGTGTAGGCCAAACTCAAAACCTACAATTTTCCCTTAGAGCTATGGTGATCCTGTACTCTGTGTATCTCAGCACTGGTTTTGGAGCTACTTCTGCTTTACCCATTTGTATTTATTCCCGGTATTAATGAGGCAACACAGGGAGCATGCCAAGCCACGTCCTAGGATTTGCCGCCAGTCACCTGACTCTGAGAACCTTTCTCTCCCTGCAGAATACGACTCTGTGGCTCTGTATTATTCAGGCCTTTAGGGAATGTGTTTATGTAATCATTAATCTCACTGCTGTGCTTGAGTGACCAGGATTAAAGCTCTATCTTAGTGATAGCCTGTCGTTGAGATAGGCTCAACCCACTAAGACACACAGCACAGACATAACACCTACACATACAACAAACAAAAAACACACACTCACACATGTACACTGGCCATGCAACCGTGCAAAGCGAGGGAAGAATGCTTTGCGACTGGCTGCATAATCCTCCCTCGCTGAATGGAAGCAGGCCAGAGTTCACAGCGCTGCGTAAAACAGTGATGCAGGAGACACTAGCATGGTGTGCAAATTCTGCTGAGGCCACTTCTCACACTGCATGGCCTGCAGTTTTGAATGAAATATGCCAGAGAGGAGAAATGCAAAAGTGTATTTCTTTTCACCTAGCTGTTGCCTTTCTTTATTTAGTCAAAATGGTGCTACAGTATCCAGGAGTTTCATGAGAAATAATAGCAAAGGCACATGAGTAATATTTAACTTAACTGTTAGCATTGCATCAGGGGAATATTCACTTAGCCTGCGTTTGTTATAACGGCAGCTCTGTTTGTCTGAGCAAAGAGCGAATGAGTCAGTCGTTCGCCGCCACAGAGTATTTCTAGCACAGTCCATTGTTACTGGACATGAAAGCCCTTCATCTCTCCATTGAATTCAAGTGCAAGTTACAGCTTCATTTGTCCCAGGCCTCCATTCCTCAGCGTTTCTCGCTCTGTCTCTCTTTTCAGATTCACATGCCAGACATGACAGGAATCCATAGGTCAGAATACTGTAACTGTGTAAGTGCTTTCCTGAGAAAAGACAAGCATTCAGACAGTAACAGAGAGAGAGAGAGAGAGAGCAGATGGAAGAAAAGAGATAGCAGTCAGCCGAGCTGAATGCCTGAGAATGCTCTTTTTTGGAGGCCCCATGACACAGCAGATCTGGGGAAAGGTTGGGTGCGTCTGGTTACAGCTCTATCGGGGCTTTATCAGCCTATGAAGGGATTCGGTATCGCTCGCTAATGCAACAAGCCCCATTTGTCTCAGTCACACATCTCTGGAAACGTCTTGCTGAAGCCATTGATGTCATTCATCTAGTCTGTCCTTGGTTGCTCCGTTCCGTCACTGATGAGAGAACAGAGAAGACTCTCAGGACTAGAATTACCCAGCCTATTGAGTCATTATAGACTCAGAAGATGCTATTAGATTCACACAGTATCACCAGAATCATTATAGAGTCCTTTTATAAAGTCATCTAGACCTCATCTGTTTCTTTGCCTTTGTTCCGATTTGACCTTAGAGGTCACAACACATGGGCTCTTAATGCAAACTGATATGAGACTTAGCAGAGTGACACATTCATTAAAGGGCCAACCACTACAAGGGCTGCCAGCTGGGTCAGGAGCTACTGTCCTCTCGACACTGTACTCTGTCGATTGATCATGTAAACAAAAGCCAGTCGCCATGTGAATGATGTAAACAGTCTCCGTTAAAGCATGGCAAATCGGGAGTGCATACCATGGGTTGCATAGATTAGTCAACTAATACATTCACTAGTCGCCACTGTGAGGAGCTGTTGAACAGTCGGGGAGGTGGGAAAAAAAATTTCATTTGCTTTAAATGAATGTGATCACTTTGTCATCACTTGTGTGAAAAGTAGAGGTGTGCAAGATTGTTTTGGTATTGCAACTCTTTCTATGAGGAAAGAATTGCAGAGTGAGACATGGGTGTGGGGTGACATGGAAAATACAAAAAAATATATATTTACATGACTATATCAGACCTGCCATCATTTATTTATTTTGACAAGAGCTTTGCATTTTAACATCGGAGTACACTAGAATGAGTTATTACTCACTAATAACTAAAAGAGCAGCGGTCTTTTTTCTCAGAGTAAAAACTTCAGATGAACCAATCAACGTATGCGTCTGGAATGATTGACAGTCCCGCCCCCTTCCCACATCTTTCGGGAGGTCTTCTCAGCTCCACAGATTTCCTGGTGTTTCACTGATTTGGGTTCATCAATGAAATCTATCAAATCTACCACTTATCTAACATTAGACAAGTATACGTGTATCTAACATCAGTTATCATTATTCAGAATGCACCAGAAATAGTCAAAAATAAAAAAGACAAAATTTCGTTGGCAGGTCCGCTGTTTTTATAAGACTCATTTTCCTGTGGTTATATTTTATTTTATTGTATTAACCAGTTAATAATAGGCAGTAAAAGCCCTGGCCAAATAGGATGACTTGGTCTGGGTTTTTTTTTTTTATGCTGTACTAGTTCGAGTATTGCCAAGCTTGGGTTTTTTGTTTTGTTTTGTTTTGTTTTTGGTGAAAGTTCTTAAAAAAACTGGCAGGTGGGCCTTATCGCAAAGAAAAGTTTGAATTCATCTGTATATGCATTGTTTAGAGAATCCCTGCATTCAGAAAAGTGATTTTTTTTTAAATGGTTACACTGCATGTGTCCAGTGCTGCTTATATATAGCCAGACTTGGGCTCTACGAATAACAAGGTGCTAAGAATAGCTTTGCACAGGCCTGAGTCAAGAGAAGGGGGTGTGAGGAAATTCAGGAAAACTGTGTTAGACACGAACAGCTAGGCCTGTGTATCATGTGTGGATATGCTTGGAGCTGGTGGGCAAAATAACAGGCCAGGTGTTTATTCCAGTTCCCCTCTAATGTGCAGAGAAGCAGAGTCAGTTTCTGGGTTTATATACCTGCCACTAAAGCAGATACTCAGGAGATACATACACCTGCCATAATATCGCATACATTGTTCAATACCACACAGCCATTGTGTATGTGGAAAATATTTTATGCCAGCTGCTTCAGTCAGTTCAGTGTCTCCTAAATGTGTCTCTAGTAGCAGTATCAGTGGTGTATGGGCAGCCCAGAACAGTAGTCTATGAAAGTATAGTGTATATGATTTTCTACTATAAACTATGTCATGTAATAAAATAAATAAAAATATAATAATAATAATAATAATGTATTATTTATATACAATAATATTAATAATATATTAAATAAATTGTATTTAATAATATATTAAGTACATTATATTTATTATTATTATATTTATTGTTATTATTTGGTAGTAGTAGTAATATTGTTTAAATAATCTACACAGATTTGGAATCTTTAATTAATTTAGATTTGATCCATGTTCAGTGCAAATGGATTGGTGGGAATCACATTGTAACTGTATGAGCAGTATTTTCATGCTGACTGTGTTGGTAGATCGGGCAGAGTGTTGATAGGGGACCCAGCTGCAGGTCGACTGTTAGTGCCTTTCACTGGCTGCATTAGCTGTCATATATATATAAACACACATACACACACTGCGCTGGAAATATTAACTGTTGCCATTACAGAGATTAGAGCTTCCTCCTGGGCTGAGCCAAATCAGCCTCAGGATGGGTGTGTGTAGGGGTTTGGGAATTCACTCACACGTCCACATACAGCACACATTTGGAGAGTTGGACGTAGTAGGATTACTTTCAGTTGCGTTATTCTGTATGATCATCATGTTGATGGCTGGGTGCCATGTATTTATCATTTTCTGATCACCAAATGTACTCATATTGCAATGCAGTTCTCAAGGGGGGACTAGGGACCCCCAACCCCTGGACCATGATATACTGTATATATTTTGTTACGGTGATGGAAATCACATCCCACCTTCATCAAAATTATTACATTTATTATTAAGGTCCTATAGTTAGCCCTAGGCAATGAGGATAGAATATTGATGCTGTGTAAATACTTTATTTAACACACAAAAAATGTCCTTTACTTTTTGTGCATTTTTACAGGCATAAAAATATTCAAAAATATATGCATTTTTTTTTGTATAAATTAAAGTGTTTTGTTTGTTTGTTTTAATAACCGTTCAAGGGATTCCTGGGTGCAAAAGTTAGAGAACCCCGAATACAAGGCCATTTTGATGAAAGGTTTGGCTGGTTATGCCCAGGGTCCAAAATTAGCTTTTTGGTCTGTCTGCCAAAGGCTGGTAAACTGAAAAAACTTGCTAGCCGAAATATTTTTCAACCAGGCCATAGAAGGAAACGTAGCCAATCAACTTACGTGTTGTAGTGATGAAAGTTTGTAGTGAAGTATGGCAATTTCAGCAGCCCGTCAGTGGTGAATGACCTCATTTATTTTATTCACCAACGCAGATTTCTACTCGCATTTTTGCAACTGACGGGTGCTAATTTCGGACCCTGGTTATGCCTTTAATGCTGATAAGAATTCACTCTTTTCTTTCAACTGAACATATTTCCTTCTGTGGTTAAGGTGGTGCGTAGGTTTTAGTGTAGGTAGGTATAGTGTTATTCAGATTAGAGAGTAGGGGTTAGCGTAAGCTTCAGAGTTGCTTGTTGTCTGTTATTACACAACTTGTGTCAGTTGTAAAAGATCATCTGACATTTCTCAGATGCACCCACACAGCTCCCCTGTGATCCGGATGTGCGCCCGTGTGGTAGTCCAGCTGAGTTCTAGAGAACTGATCAGATTCAGTAAAGCAGCGTCAGCAGTGAGGTCTCCTGCAGAAGAGCATATTAATGCAGCAGTTACAGGCGTAAAGCTTGCTGAGCGAGAATGAGAGAGAATTCCCCTGTGCTCAGGAACACGCTGCTTTGTTGTTGTGTAAAGGTTTTCTCGGTGTAATTGTGCAGGCCGGGTTGGAAGCTTTCATCATATATATTCTTTCACCCACTTCTTTGTTATCCAACACACGGGACTGGCTCGCCTGCAGGGCCTGTGAGGACTGAGTCACTGTTTAACTAAAGGGATGGCGCTCTCAGTTGAGGCTTAGAGCTGCTTCAGTGTGTGGGGTTCAAATGGCTCGGCACGGCTTAAGAAGCAGCATTTGTTTTTTCGCTGTGACTGAAAGCTTTGGTGGAATGTGTCATGCTTGTGTGAAGTAGTAATTTTACATCACAAAATAATACTGAAACATAAATAATAAATAAATACTACTAAGAAGAAGAATTAATATCAATTAATAATAATAATAATAATAATAATAATATTGATAACATGAACATTATCATGAACATTGTAATAGTATTTATATTAATATTGTAATAGCATACATACAGTTCTTATTATTGTCTTTTTGTTTGTTTATTTGTATTATTATTTTTGTTGTTGTTATTATTATTATTATTATTAGTAGTAGTAGTAGTAGTAGTATTGTACCAATTATAAGAGACGTGATGACACTGGTATTAGATCTTATTTTAAAGCCCAGAACAGGACCTGCAACAGCAGTGCTCCTGCATCAGCCAGTCAGAAAGCTCTTGTGTGATGTTTCGGTTTCAGTGAGTCCCAGTCTCTGCGAAGTGCGACATCAAGCCTCGTCTCATGTGTGGCGTCCATGACCAAAAATAGCAGACAGTGGAACGCAGAAGGCTTCCACTCCACGAACAGCTTTTAATTCTTCATTCTGCAGCAAACGTGTGTAGTTTGTGGAGCAAATGACAAATTTAGACACCCAAAATGATTGACATATCAAGTGTTTTTCCTCAGGCTTCAGCTTGACTTATCGATCGACTATAAATATTTATGCTTGTGTAAAGCTCACACCTGTGCGGTTCCTTCCAACTAATGTATTTGATTCATGTTTGTTGGAAAAGCGCAGGGTTTAGGCACAATGCAAAATATTCCATTCTCTCTCTCTCTCTCTCTCTCTCTCTCTCTCGTTGTGTCGGTCCTCTGGGAGTAGAGCATGCAGTGACACGGTGAGACATGGCCTTCCTGTGGCACGGGACTCCCCACATCTAAAGAATGTGCTTCACCTATCATTGATCAGAGACATAGAGAGAGCTCAGGTGGGGTGGTGGGGCACAGCGGAGACCTGAACTCAGCACATATGCTCCCCTGCATACTTTTTTCTCCCTTTTTCCCCTGAGCACACATGCACACACATATGCACACATTTGTGCACAGACACACTCACATCTGGGAAGCTTGTCAGTCTTTGCCCCAGCAGCACATAAATGAATGCCCATATTATTCCTCCTCCGTAAACCGACACAATAGGAGACACGGAAGATGTTTCGGTATATTTCAGAGACTCGAGTGTATCCAGTGACAGAGAGAAACTGAGGCTGCAGTTTCCACAGAAACATTTTAAGTGTGTGGGGGTGGGGGGCAGAAAAATTAATGGCATTACGTGCAAACAAACACAGATGCACATGAGTTCCCTGCTGAAAGCAGCCCAAAGGCAGGCAGCCAGAATGGAGTTACACAGCCACTTCAGCCTTTACAGGAAAAGCCCATGAGTGAAGTGTTTAATCTCTCTCTCTCTCTCTCTCTCTCTCTCTCTCTCTCTCTCTCTCTCTCTC
>JAOTRR010000012.1:13265232-13287028 GCA_028570945.1 Gogo arcuatus | reverse complement strand
AAATATTTTGCTCATACACTCATTAGGAGCTCTGCTTTTAGGCAGTGCCTAAATATCTATATTAAATACACTTGTGTATGTGTGTGGAAGTCATTTGCAAGTTAGGTGCAATGTGAAGAAATATACTGCAGCGATGCCAACATCTATCATCATAGTGTTTATGATTTTTGACCCCTTGCTAAGGCGATACGATATGATAAAGCGATACAATTCACCCAGCAGAAAAGCTAATGCTCTGAAGGGAGAAAATGTGCATTTCTTTTTTGGTAGTTGTTACTTTTCACTTTGCCAACTTTATCAAGGTGAACTTTGACCTGTGTGTACTGTGTACACATGACTATCTGTCCATTTCTGTATCAGCAGACAAATAAAATGAAGGACAAATAAAAAGGAACGATGTGCTGTGCATCGCCATTTCATATTTTCTCTCAGCACATAGGCGATCGTTTATTTATTTATTTATTTATTTAATAAATATATTGAGTATTTTGTGTTCCTATTTGGAGACAATGTGTGTCCTTTATTGTCTGTAATAAAGAAGTAAAGACCAAGGGTTATACTGTACTGATGCTCAAATTTACAATTATTTCCTAAAAAGTGAGTTGGTCAACAGTAAATTTCTTTCACTACAGTCGTAGACAGTTTATGTGGACATGGAGCAGATATCCATGTTATGTTTGCAATCAGTGTGCAAAGGAACCTTATACACCCAACCAGTTGCTTATAAATACAAACATTTTTTGCAGATTGCAAATACATATCAGTTCAAACACACATTTTATCATTTATGCTGTTAGCATAATTGAGCCGTCCCATCCGCAGACATAACATCAGCAGTTCTTGTAGTAAAATTTGTCTCTCTCTCACTAACTGCTAGGATTTTATTGTTAGAAGTGTTGGCATTTCTGCACTTATCCATATTTTTCTAAGACCTCTTGAACAGTGGAGGTCAAAATGTATTTTTCTTTCTTTCTTTCTAGTAGTGAATGAAAGTATTTTATGGCTGAATCTATTAAAACATTAGCTAATGTGCATAAAAGAGGAAGGCCATCTGTGCTGTGCCATGTGTGGGTGAAGAGTTGCTGTAACCCTGCAGCAAGAGAAAGAGCAGAGACTGGGGTGACCCTCCTCTTCCTCTCTTCTTCATCTTTGAACTTCCCTACTGAATCCCAATAACAGACCTGTCTATGCCCTCCTCCCCTCCTCTCTCTCTCTCTCTCTCTCTCTCTCTCTCTCTCTCTCTCTTTCTGCAGTTAATATGCAAAGTGTCGACCCTGCGAGCGCTGTGCAGCAGGCATACAGAGAAGCTGACCGCTTTCAAAGCAATATACCCGGACATTGTGCGTACCCACTTCCCGCCCTTATACAAGGAGCTCTTTGGATCAGACTTTGAGCAGTCCATGCCTGTGGACGGGTAGCGGCCCCTTCGTCCGCCCTGCTCTGTGGGGCCACAAACACCGTGGGGAATGTCAAGCATGAATCTGAGACACTTTACCAGTGCCCTGCACATACACACATACACAACACAGACACACACAAACACAGGACAGCTAAGCTGCTGCACACACTTTCCTTTGTTGTTGTTGTTGTTGTTGTTGTTGTTGTTGATTTCCTTCGGGAGGGGGGTACAGCAAGATGACTTTTATTTGGAGGGTTGATTTTGTGAGGTTTATCCACTCCTTTTTTGACAAAAGTGGGATTGGGAGGGCCCCAGGGGAAAGGATGAGGAGATGAAGATGCTTGTTTTCGCTCTCTCTCTCCCTCTGTCTCTATCCTTCTGGCTTCACCTGAAGCACTCATGCATATGACTCCAGAATGGTCCCATGATGATTTCTAAATGATCACCAGAAACGGTGTTTCCTACAAGATTGAATCAATTGAATCAAACCTTGAAATTTAAAGCAATGATCAATTTGGATTGTTCTAAAAAATATGTAGTTGGTCTAACTTTTGTATATAAAAAAAAGGTTATAATAATAAGAAATCAGTGAGTCATTACTTATTACACCCTCCAAGTTCAGATACTACCATTCCCAAAAAACAAACAAACAAACAAAAAACAATGAATTGTGACCAGTGCAGGAGGCATGTGCTAGGTTTAGTCACCTCTCAACTCTTTCTGTCTTTTGCTGAGAAGCTGCTGCTCAGAATGTAAACCAGCAGTAAAAGAGGTCAGAAGAGGAGAGCCAGATGAGGGGAGAGAGGGTGAAAGGGAGAGAGGAGGAGAGAAAGAGAAACGAGCATGGGGCACGTGTAACGGAGCCGTCTGCATGGGGTGACACGAAACTGACGCCTTTCTAAGGACAATCGTTAAAAAAGGAGAAGAAAGAAGAAAAAAATAAGTAGAATTCTGGTAATTCTAGTTTTTAAAAAAAAATGCAATTACTTTTAGCTGTCGAGCACTTCGTCCTCTGTGGTTGCTTAGTGAGATCATATAAGGCCATCTGCTATTAAATCCTTTTTCTGGACAGATGCTGGCAGTTTAACTGAGCACACCGCCACAACGCAAGGGTCCATTCCACCTGTTTTCTAATGTGCTACAGGGTATACGGTCATAAGTACTTACTATACAGAAAAGAAAAGTAATGTTTATAGAATCTATTTTAAATAACATGTATGATATTAGTAGCTAGACTATTCTTAATTGTCAAAATTGATAAGGCACTTTTATTTGCACCTTTCTTTAATTTAAGACTTGTATATTTACCTAGTGATGTGTTGCATGTGCAAACAGAAATACAAGCGAAAAACCACCGACTCTCAGAGGCTACATGTTGGAAGCTCCTACAGGTGTGTGTGTGTGAGCAAGTGTGTGTGTGTGTGAGCAAGTGCATGTGTGTGTGAGCAAGTGCATGTGTGTGTGAGCAAGTGCGTAAGGATAAGATCAATGCTGGGTAAAGGCTGACAGAGAGGTGTATAGAATTGCATCGGGGTTTTCGGGCTCAGATCTGTTTTAGCGCTTTACAGACTGAAGTGTGGGCAAGGCTGAACCCGATCCTAGATCAGCTTGTTCTACAACACTGCCAATCCACGTCTCACCTTGTCTGAAACCGGTGTAATGGTATGACATGTTAGCAAGCTCGATTTCCTCTTAGGCGTAATGCCCATTTTCAGCACAAATGTAAAGCACAATAGTTAAATCATTTCCATTAAACTGTGTGGAAAGCAGGCACTGGGGTTTAGAATAATACATCTTTGTCACACAGTGCAAGTTAGGAGCTAGTCAATGGTTCCATCTAGTGGTGAAGATCCCACAGCACCTCTCAGTATCTGCACATGTGGCTTGAGTATTCATTTATTAACGCTATAGCATGCAGATACTTTCTTGTTTAATTCAGCCCCAACTGCTTTTTATAGAACAGAGATTCGTGTTGGAGTGAGGCTTTCGTTCTCATCCTCTCTGTAACAGCCTTTGCCCAGCTGTACTGGTAGTAAGGAGACAGTTAAAGAATCAGAAAAATATTCAAAGCCTTGTCTGGTAGTAAAACTTCTATTTTTCTAATATGTACAGTGCATAAGCTGATGAAAGAAGGAGAGGGAGAGAAAGAAAGTGAGATTATAAAGCACTTATTCCTGCAATAATTCGATTTTTTGTGTCTTTACATTTTGTCAGAAACAATAGTAGTATTAGTGCTTTTTTCCCCTTGAATGTGTAATTGTTGTGTCTAATTGTTGAGTCTAAGCCCTTCAAGCGTGCCATAGACGTTTCTCCTAGTGTTGAGTCCACAGAACATTCCAGTTAAATTATAATGTGACTGATAAAATGTACACATGATACAGAGACACCACACTGATAGATACCCCATGAACAAACATTTCTGCAAGTCATTAATAATTCTGTAGTCACTTATATTCCCTCACACGCACACACACACACACACACACACCTTCTCATAATGCTCCTTGTACAATATACGATGTATTTTCCTCAGGGAAGAGTTGTACTTCTAACTCTGTTTGACTCAGTTAATGTTCATTTTTATCAGATGATGATGATGATTGGTCCTGCCCTCCATTATTTCCTTGATCTACATTCTCAATATATACCATACTTATGTTACCAGGGTCTGCATGGCTCATTAACTGACATTACAGCATAATGCACTAAAATTAGACCTGACTTTTATTACTTATAGAGAATGTGTCTCAGTAATCATGTTACTTCGACACAGTGCATCTATAATGTATTTGATTGATTGCTGCTGGCCAGAGACTTTGAAATTACACAGAATGATTCATCAAATCTGTGAACGACAATCCAGCGGAATATTTGAAATTGGCAGAGTGTGGACTTAAATACCAAATGCTCAGGGAGAACATTTTACTAAAAGTACCGCGGCAGACCCTTTCTGTAACATAGCAACGTTACATTTCCTGTTGGTGGTGTTTGACTTGAGGTTGTTGTGTGTGTGTTTTTTTTTTGTTTGTTTGTTTGTTTTTTGTTTTTTTAAAAGAAGTGCTTCTCTGGTCAGTGTATAAGGTTCATCATCGCATGCTCACTTTGTTCACCTGTAACAAATCCTACACATCTCGCCACATCTCAGAAATGTCTAAAACAACAGTTCAAAACGGTTCAGTGCACTCGCGTTATGCTACCAACAGGGTCCAAATCATACAAAAACAAGCAATGAGCTATAAGGTCACCCATTTTAGTGTAACTTTCACACATATTGTATGAATCTATGTGCCAAATACCTCTTGTACAATTAGCTCCACTAGCAGACTCTGCCCATGAGCCAGGAGTGCGTAGTGTGTTACTAATACGGGTTTCGACAGGGTTAGCCACTGCTGTGGAGTTCCCTCTGAACAAGCTTTGATACGCAGAAGACTGTTGTAATTCTGTTCTTTTCAGTCTACTTGATCCATATCGTGGTGTCCTAGTTAATGCTAATTACAACAATACCCGTTTGCACCATTAAAAAAAAAAACTGTACTGATTTTTTGTCAGTGTGGTTAGTTTTAGGTATTAAAAGCAATACAGGCTGTAAAGTAGAAAACTTTGGACAAATTTATTTTTTCAATCAAAAGTACTGAACCATCTGGATTTGTGGTATTGACATGTCGATGTACAGATAAATACTCTCACTTGTGAAAGATCCAGTTGTGCATCAAATGTTTCCATATTGTGTGTTGTATTTTGTGTGTGAAATAGTGGCTTGAGCTCTTTCTACCCTCTTTGTTAATTCTGTAAAAAGCAATATATGTGTGTGTGCGTGGGTGTGTGTGTGTGTGTGTGTGTGTGTGTGTGTGTAAGTCAAACCCCAGACAAGGCTTTAATAAAGTAGATAAGGAGCAGCAGGGTCAGCTGGTGAAGTAAATGGTATATGGATATCTTAGTTTTCCCAGGTTTTACATACTTTTAGTAGCAAGTTTGAACTCATCCATCAGGCTGGACAAGCATGACACAGTGCACGCCATTATCTTATTAAAATTCTTCGCACCTACATTATGCAAATCTGCCACTGACGGGCCTATGCAGTCGCAAATACCGTAGAACGAGTTTACACTGTACCATCATAATAACTCCGTCATTCTTTCTTAGCGAGGACACTTAGACTACCAGAAGCCATTTTAATACAATTCAGTTCATGTTCTAATACATGGAATTAATGTGTGATGTCATGCTTGTGACGGCATTTTGATTTGAATTAAGATGTACAGATTACCAATCATTTTCATTGCATTTTTTTTCTAAATGTGACCTTTTATCCTGAAAGCACAGCTAATAAAGTGAGATATGTTTTAGAATATAGAGCAAAAGGCAAAAAAAAGACAGACAAAAAAAACTTTAGCCATAATCGAATGTCAAGCAATAATATATATGGTATTATTATTATTATTATTATTATTATTATTCATCTTTGTGCATAGGCTCTGGACACCTGCATGTAAATACACCTCTTATTTATCACGTTTTGTTGTTTCTTTTTTTTCTCTCTGATTATTTTTTGTTTTGTTTGTATATTTGACTAGTTCTGTTCCCAGGTGGAGAACTAAGAACTTCATATGGCCTGTAAACTGTACAGCTTGATTTCCCTCTCTTTCTCTCTCCCCCTCAGCTTTCTGCTTTTAATTCACTATATTTAATGTTATTATTGATCACATGTATAAAAAGTAACTTTGTAACATCTGTCTGTATAGGTAAAAAAAAAAGAAAGAAAATACTGCTATTAAGACCTACTCAGTGCAAATATTTATCTGTTTATTGGATACATCATGCTGTACAGTATCTCTGTTTTTAGTATACTTCTCTCTTTTAGAGTTAGTTTGATAGCGGTAGGGCGTGCTGACATTTAATTTTGTGTTAAACTAACGTGTGGTGCTAGGTAAGTTACTTTCGTGAACAAAAAAAAACCCTCTTGATTCGTAGACAAGGCCACTCGATTAGTTCATTCATTTCACTAAGTATTGATGCATTCTTGATATTAGGACTCAATAAATGATAAGGATAATGATAAAGAATAATGATAGTGGTAAATTTACTTGAAATCCCCAGCAAGTACCTGTATCAGTGTGCTAGTCTCGGGATTGCGCTCGTTTCCTTCTCACTTTAAAACTATAAGTAAAAGCGGTATCATCTAATTAAGATGCTATTATTAAACGTCGCATTTCTGATTTGTCACGATTTTTTTTTTTTAAATGTTTAAGCTAAAGAAAAGCAGTATTGTGTTGATCCTTTTGATTGTGAGAACCACTGGCTAGACTTGTAGCTGTTCAATTTTTCAAAAGCAATGCCTACTGGTACTTTTCTCAGAAATCCTACGCTGGAAAAAGTCTTTAGATACATGCTACACAGATACAAGAGAGTGCATACAGGATGACGGAATTATTGGCAGCCTCATTTTTGGTTCTCTTTATTTTTGACTTAGCCTAGACAACAGCTTCATACGTATTTATTTTTCTGCACTAATGTGTACGACATCACTGTCAATAATTAAACTTGGCGCACACACACTGTGGGTTAAGTGTTAAATGTGTAAGAGGTTGAAATTGTCAGTTGTAGGTTCATATTTGCGAAAATATTTCATTTCCTCTGTAGCAAGTATGACAGCTATCGTCGCAATAATACACAATAAACACCACTGAGTGCCTCTCAGTGGTCCAGGATGCAGAAATGACATAGTTTTCATTGTTCACTGTAGTCAAATGGTCATGTATTTGCACATGTAGGTGAATTCAATCCAAATTCTATCCTTCATGTCTTTTCATGTAACTGTTCTGTACTTTTGTTTTATGATCATGTGAACATTTTCCACCGCTTGTAGTTTCTGTATGTTTCGTTTCTCAAACTCTTCTTGCAACGTTCTTTTCCTCTTTTACTTTTCTGTAGACGTTAATATAACCTTGTGGAATAATAGTAAAAAATGCATTCTGAATGTTTTATTTTCAGAACCTGGTTTGCGCATTTGTAAAGGACAATAGACAATCTACTCTGTTTTCCCCCATTTACAATACTTCCAATTTCTGTTTCAATGACAAATGACTAATGCATTGTAATTTAAGTATTCACATGTGTATGTAAGAATTGCATAATACACGTTTGGATTTCTTTCCTGTTGTGGGTTAAATGTGGGCTTGCAGGGGGACTGGGTTTTACTCCACACACAGGCAGCATATACACGGGGAGGGAAAAATGCCAAGACAAGTTTGTGATTGTCACAAATTTTTACATCACACGTTTGCTACTGATCTAACCGTGGGGAGAGATGATCATGTACCTTTTTATCCAGCTCTTTTGAACTCTATTTAGGAGGTAGTATCTTCACAATAATAGTTTTGCTCCTTCTCTTCGTCTGATTCTTGAATATGAAAATTAAGTATTTTGATTCATTTTGTAAATACAGCTGTAAAGAAAAATAAGAAATTTAATGTTGTCTTTTAAATACTTTTCATTCTAATATGAATGTTGTTATATTGTACTTAGAAACTGTACCTTTAATATTACCTTTATTAAAAGTGCATTGGACACATCGATTTTAGATGTGCTTTATGTGCTGTTATCCCATAATAAAATTTACCGCTTGTAATTGGCTCTTATTTACTGTGTGACTTTTTTAAAGGATATATTTACAGTAATTGTGAAACAAATTTTGAATAAAAGTAGAAATAAGCGTAGGGCAGCACGGTGGCACAGCAGATAACGTTGCACCTCACAGCTTCAGGGTTCTCAGTTCGAGCCTGAGCTCAGGTTACTCTCTGTGTGGGGTTTCTGCACATATCCATGTGGGTTTCCTCCAGGTTCTCCAGTTTCCTCACACCTCCCAAAAACATGCTGGAGGGTTGGCTATTTTAAATTGCCCCCAAGTGTAAATGAATGTGTGTACATGGCACCCTGTGATGGACTGAGTGTATTCTCATCTAGCACACAGTATTCCTAGCAGGGCTGGAAAAAGTAAAACTAATATTTAACTAAACTGTACAGGTACTGAGTCAAAAAGCTGCCTAAATTAAAAGTAGAAGCATGGAGCCAAAAATCTACTCGAGTGAAAGTATCTACATTTAAACTCAAGTATTCAAGAGTAAAAATAATTATTTTTAACTGATAATTAATTAATTTAAATATTTTGTTTGTTTATTATGCTGTTTGTTTACAGCATTTGAGATTTCTAACAATTACTTTAAAGGCAGGGTAGGTCATTTTGGAGAAACCAGCAAGAGTAAGCTAGATTTTTAAAGTATCCTACTGAAAAATCCCACCCCTCCCTTCAGGCCTTCCTACAAAACACATGAACGTGCACTGCCTGATTACTGCTGGAGGAGGAGTCCATGAGAGAGAGAGTGCATTGGGGGAGGAGCGAAGTGCATCGTTGTCATATCCAACTACCTCATGTCTCATTCACATGCAAGAAAATCCTTAACATTATCATAATGAATGGCTAATAGCTTGCTAGCTTCTGCAATATGTCTGCCTAGCCTTGTGGACGACTCTGGTCACACACAATGAGTGCACAGGCAGAGTATGCGCAGGTAGGTAGGCAATCCAATCATTTCATTCGGACTAAATGAAACGATTGGACAGGCTTTTACAGCCCTGCAACTGCTACAGTTACAGGTTTTTTTTGTCAGATCATTTGATTTATTCATTGGTGTCAGGGTGTAAAGAGAATTTCAAGAAATATAACAACAATAAAATGCTTACCATGCCTTTAAAGGTCAATATGAAAGTGCAATTAGTAAAAAAAAAAAAAGTTGTTTTAAAAAATGTCAGAGTAAAAAACTTTTTTCTGTTGTAAAATTACTTGAGTACAAGTAACAATACTTAATAGTCAATATTCAATAATGCTGTAATAATAATTAAAAAAAAAAAAAAAATCCCACAGCCTGGGATTAGCTGTGTGTCTCCCTCATCTCTGCCCAGGATAAAGTGCTGGCTGAAGATGAAACTATGAGTAGAAATGTTTTGAACATTTGTTTAATTATAACATAATACTGATAAGTTTGTGGTTTCAAATAAAGACAGTCAGTTTTTATTAAACACCAAATCCACCTGACCTGACTCGAGCACATCAGTAATGTAAACTGAATGATAAAATACTAATACAATGTAAAAGTAGATTAAACGGAACTGCTGCTTATGCGGAACTATAACGTCATTGGTTGTTCCTACACGGTCACTTTTGCCTGTTGTACTGTTTGTACCTGTCTGGAGTTTATAGTTCATTACATAAGCTGTAGAAGCCGTTATTTTATTCCCTGTATAGTGCACTTGTGTATGGAGAAACTAGCTATTTTTTGAGTCGATATTAACAGTGTGTTTGTGTCCACGGTCATGGAGCTGAAGTGGTAAGATAAACGAGCTAGATAGCTAAGGATTTTATACTCACTATACTGAATATCATGTCACAGGTCGGGCTAGTGTCACGCGGACACGTAGTTAGACAGACATATGGCATTAAATATGTTTTGCTTGCTTTAAACTGAAAGACTGTATCAGAGTGAGACTGTGCTGCTGACTAATGCAGCTCTCTGCACAGGGATCAGGCTCCTGTCACAGACCCGGGCCCCTTTTCCAAAGATGTCTTTGAGAAATTCTCTCTGGCACCAACCATAAAAGAGCTCTGGGATATTTTACAAAGGTAAAGTCACTCCATTGTTTTGTAATGGTTTATAGGAAATTCATATATCTTTTCAGGTTTCATACTGTGAAACAAGATGTTCCTGACTGTCGTTATTATATTGTATTGTTCTGGAAATGTCACATATGTCACAACTGGCTGTCTGCAAGCTCCTGTTTGCCAAGACATGTAAAATATTAGAGCTGTCCTGAAGGCATGCTTGATGAGTCACTCAAAATGACACATTTTCACAGAATAAAGCCAGCTTTACACTGTCAGATTTCTGGCACAATTAAAATCACACATCATAAAAGAATCCTCTGGATGTGAGCTGAGATCTGCAGGCTTCGATCTGTGACATGTTCTCCGGCGGCCAATTGAATACAGTTGTGACCAAAGACCGTTGTTGACAAAGTTCTGGCAGTGTCCAAAAGTTTTGAGTAACTTCTCAATATGACTGCTGCTCACATCCACCAGTAGGAGGACGGCATAGAAAGATATGAGACTAAGGAAGCAGCTCTACATATAGTATGCCAATGGCAAAATGTAAATGAAACATGCAATGGACAGAACGTCACTAGAAGGTTTCTGTTTGTGTGAACACGGATGGTGCTGACTGATGATGTAAGAAGAACATAGTCGTTTTCCTTAATTGCAGGTCTGTCGTCAGAGGATTTTCATCATAATCTGATATGGAGGACGTGTTATACAATCAGTCAAGATTTTATCGGGATCATATCATACAGTGTGACAACTCATGATCTCAAAACACGTCTGTAATCTAAAACCCCAGGGTTCCCACGCATCATGAAATTTCTGGAATATCATGAACTTTTAAAAAGTCTATTCCAGGCTTGGAAAGTCAGGGGATTTGATCTTTTTTTGGGGCCAAGTCAAGGAATAGCAGGGAATGTTGTTTGTAGCTTGTTTTAAATTTTAGTTGCCATTTATCAAAATGTGATTTTCCATGCAGTATTTTTCTTTATCAGATTATTTCACTATGTTTTTGCAGTGAAAACTTGAAGTTTTGTACTGAAATGTCTGTGAACTAGTAAATAAAGCTCGCAAACTGATGGGTTTAAAATACCGTAGCTGGTTTTTGTCTGCTCACCACAAAGGTGGCCTGTTTTTCTGTTCATTATAAGTCATGGAAATTCAGCTTTTTAGTCAGTGATTGTCAGGGAAAATTCAAGGAATGTGACATTTTGAATTAGAGTGGAAACCCTGAAACAAGTTTAAGTCAATGGATGGACAAACTGTCAAACCCAATTCAGTAGAAATCCAGTGCATCATATCAGTGCTCCAGTAGTGATGATCAGTATTGGATTGGAGTACCTCGCTAGTATTTTATACCTGTATCCATTTTAGTAAACTGGGCTTCCTGTTGAACATCATTGGCTTGAATATATTACTAAGCAATAACAGCTGCGTGTCACATGTTCAACACTAATTCACATTTTCCATTGAGGTCTTCAGCTCCTTATTGTTTCTTTCTCCTGCTCTGCTCTGAATTGGTCAAGCTCAATTCATTTTCCAGCGTTATTAGAGATCGACATAGTAGCTCTAGGCTTCTATATCTTGTAAAATAAAAAATAAAAAAAAAGGTTACTGTTATTATGTTTCAATTCCCTCTCCCGTTCTCACTCCCAGCACTTCTATATGCCCTATAAATCATATAAGAGGTGCATCCTAAGATTTATTTGAGACAATATCTAACTATTTGGCACATACAGCTTTATGCAGGCAACATGTCTTTAAGGGCCGCAGGAGAGTAATGAGTGGCTCATCAGTCAGTTTAGTTTGCCCCATTTAAACGATTTCTGCCAACAACTCACTCTACTTTAGGAGAAGCCAACAAAATGCATGCATTCATATCACCCATCATACATTTCCAAGTACAGCAGAGGATTTCATGCCATACCAGGTCTTCCAAATGTAATTAAGGCAATAGATTGCACACATGTGGCCATAAATTTAAAGGCGTATTCAGCTGAGCTTCTTAAATGCTGCCGGCTAGTGGCCAGGTAGAACACACGATCGTTTCATTGTGTAAAAGAACACAGTGGGACTTTAACTTCAGCAAGGTGGTATTAGAAATGGAGTACATGTTTTAATTCCTATTTATTGCTTGGACAAACGTACCAAATAAAACTTTTTATATAATAAAACATCATCTTGGATGTTTTGAAATGCTCCACGTCATCCGCAACAATCAGTACCACAAACAGGCTAATGGGCTTTTTAACGGGAAGTTGTTTACCATATATGGTGACTAGGGGCGTTTCTTTATGAAAATAAACGTGGCTGTGCATGAGCAGAGCAATTTAGGATGTTTGGGATTTTTCAACATCCATTGTATAGAGCTGTGTGTAGGCATGTATGATAAATGCCAATTTTCCTGTATATCCTGGAGGTTCTTAAACACACTTTGGTCTTGTGTACACCCCTGGTCTTACACTCAGGTTCTAGCTGACGGAGCACCTTGGATCTATTGGCAGGTTCAGGTTGGCTTTATCTCCACTTTACCCTGGTGGGTGTTCCTCAGGGTTGTAATGTTGGTCCTCAGCTATTGACTGTTCACAAACTACTGCTTTGGAAAGTGTCTTCAGACAGCATGTTGCTATTTCACTGCAATGCTGATGACACTGAATAATCCAGAATATCCAGAGGCTGAACTGATTTCTTCCCCAGCTATCTTTAATCAGGTCAACAATCTTTTCCTGTACATTCCCTGAATAGTTTTATTTACTTCCTTCCCAAGTTATGAACCTTGGCATCACTTGGGAGTCAGTTTTTTTTTCTTTGGTCATGATATCAGCATGACATCACGTGTCATGAAAACCACCCAAAGCCAGTCTATGACAGGTTCTTCCCTATTCTGTAGCAGAAACCATCACTCATTTGTCAAACCCGACAGATTGATTATTGCAGTAGTGTTTTGTTGGAGGAGCTGAATATGCTGGAACATGTTAGGAATTTAGCAGCCAAACATGACCACTGGTATTTCCCAGGAGCATGTTAACCCCACCCTTAAAGGTTTACACTGGCTTCTAGTCTGGTGCCTTCCTCCACACTCTGATTCATATATTGTAGACATTTCAGTGTTACAGCCCTAATGCTGGAAGGCTCTGCGGTAACCTCTGTGTTTACACCTCCTTGTCCACACAGTGCAAAATAGATGATTTAATATGACTACATCACCTTAAAAAGAGAAAAAAATAGGAAGGTTGTTGTACTAACAGGTCTTTATAACTGATATAATTAAACGATAATAGGTGTGAGTAAGTGGTGATAACTTGTTTTGTGCATGTTCCACAACATTAAATGTAACTATAAATGGATAAAAAGTATGATGATATTATTTATTGTAAAAAAATATATAATCATTAGCAAATTGCTGTGGCATGAGAGGAATAAAAGACTTTGTGACATGTTGTTGGGGGAAAAAATTTAACTTCACCTCAGACCAGGCCACATCACACCACCCTATTGTCGATTATTTTCCTATTACAACACACCTTGTGTTTTATTCCTTGTTAATAAAATAACATTATGGCTTATTAATGGTCAAGTTCATCATTTGTTAATGTTACCTAGTTCAGTTCATCATCATCACCACCATCAATCTTTTTTCTATGCGTTGTTTACACTTGTACTAGCCCAGACATGCCTATTATTGCTTATATCTTCTTTACTTTATAACATATTAGTATTTTGTATTTCTTTTATTTCTGCTGTGTTTATTGTTATTTTTCATTGTACAGTTTTGGGGTAACTAAAGGTTCTGTTGTTGTTGTTGTTGTTGTTAACTCAGACTTATGCTACTTTATAAATACACTCATCATGTAATGCTCTCTCTTTAAAGCCCTGATGAAAAAGCTGATGTGGAAGAAGACACTAAGATAAATCCAGCTGTTCACTCCTCACAAGCCAATTGTGCCAACGGTAACAAAACCACGCCACAGACCAACATCAGACACGGCCACGGAACTTCAGACTGCAAAGGACCTCTTCCTGAATGTAAGAATACAGTTGCTGAGTCTACAAAACAGGACTGTTTCCCTGAACCGAAAGTGCCGTACCCCTGCTTCTCCTCTCTCATCCGCAAAGAAAGAGCGATGTGTATTTACTCCATTAAGAACAACAAGCAGGACACAGCTCCACAGGTAAACTCAGTGCCATCATCATCATCATCATCATCATCATCCTGCTTCAAAACTGCTTTGAAGAATGCTTAAAAACATAGAAACTTTCTTTCAACTTTATTATATTTTTTTATATCAGATATTAATAGAGAAGCTGAAGATTGAGGTGGCAGAGTTTATGAAGTACCTGCAAGATGTCTCTAAAGTGTGCGCTGATGATTATAACTTCATGCCCATGGGAGCTACTCGCTATTCAGAGGTACAGCACTATTCCTCACAGTGTTACAAATTCTGCATGCCCTTAAGCAGTGTCTCTTCTCCTTGTCTTTGCATTGCATCTCACGGTCATTTAAAAGAAACCGACTTTTTATACTTTGATTTTCACTTCAGGAGTATTTTAAACATTGCTTGGACCACATGAGGAACTACCCGCAAGTTTATAGTATTCAAGAAATCACCAGTTTAACGGGCGGGAAATTTGTCTTGGACATTTCGCTCAACTTTGAGAAACAGCTGCTTGCGATGGTAGGATACTTTTTACAATTTATTATAACATCATTTGATGTAGGGGGTGGACAATATCACCCAAGTATCTTATCATGACTCTCAAAAAAACATGTATCATGAAATATACTGTAGGTTTGCTCACAAACTATCAGCAATACAATAGTGTTGCATAAAAAAAACTGTTTGATGTTTTATGTAATTTTTATATGGAAAAGAAAACATTTATACATTTTAATAGTTGACAATTTTACAAAATTCTAGCATCTATTATTATTATTGTTGTTGTTATTATTTTATTTCATTCTAAAAAGATATTAAGATATCCATACATACTGTGATATAATTGATCACAGCATTGCTATTATATCATCATCATATCGCCCCGTCCTAATTTGATGGTATATATTGATCACTCCTGCACCTTCTCATTAGGGCACCATAGAGATGGTAGAAAAACGAATGCTGCCAGAAAACGCACAACTTGCAATGGATTACGAGTCCATTTCAGCTGTGAACCCTCCAGTTAAAAAGGCCACTCGTTTCCACACAGTAAGTGATGAGACTTTAATAAAAATGACCCATTTGTGCACTGAATACAGTTGTGAATAAAGGTAGCGTTGCAGCTTCACAGCTCCAGGGTCATTCTTCACGTCTGAGCTCGGGTTACTGTCTGTGCAGAGTTTCTATTCACGATGTGCCATGACCTTGAGAGTGAAAAAGCAGTTATTTTGATAATAATTAGGAAATACTGTAATAGAGTGTTTTATGGAATTAAACTTTATCTTATCTTTATATTCAGTTTTTCTAAGAAACATTCAAAAATAATGTTTTTAAACCATGTTAATATTACAGGAACCTTGCTCAAGTCATTTTGACAGAATATCAAGGATAAAATAAATGTGTTTGGTCTGCGTAAATAAAATCATAAAATGATTATTTCAGCTTCTGTCACATTGCCCTCGTGTCTTGTTTGTACTTGTATCTGTGAACACACACGTGCCATCAAGAGCATCCCTTAACAAGTGGATAGGCTGTGTGTGTTATTTCCATAGGTTTTGTTTACACTGCTAATATTTTATATGAATGTAAAATTTATTAGGTAAAAAAAAAAAGCTGCATTTGTATTGCTATATTAATCAAAAAGAGAATTAAAATCTGCAGTCAGTGGATGGACTCAACTGATTTTGGTGAAAAAGCCACTAGAGGGTGCTATTAAATCTGTTTTTGATGAAGCTGCTTGTGGCGATTGTAGTTCTTTCACAGTTGTTTAACTCTGTTTTTATTTCGCAGCCTATCAGCAGTGACACAAATGCAGAGAAGCTCAGTGCTACATATGAGCCACATGTGTGTCTAGCGAAAGAGGCCTTCCTCCAGCTGCTGAACAACAGTATTGCGTTTACTGAGGCATGGGAACTGCCAGTCTGGGTGAAAGTAAACCCTGCAAAAGGTAAGAAGTTACTCATCATCCCTCATCAGATGCAGATTCAGAATCGCTTATCACTCAGACTGGATGTGACAATCGGAAGAGAAAGGATATACTAGAGCTTAGCTAAGCTACAAATGGCATTTCCTCTAGTACACCATTCAGTAAATGAACGCAGCCTGAATGTTTGAACACAAGCCGTGATTGGACCTAAAATGGACCTGATGTGTAAGATGTTTGCTCTACAGGTAGCACTCAGAGTAAAACAGTGTACATCGACTCTCCTCTGCTGAAGACAGAGATGACATGGAGAGAGAGAAATCACCTCTTTCATGAGGAGAGTGTAAAACTGGCATATAAGAAGACAGGCTCAAATCCTGTGTTTTTCCTCATGTCCGAGGACTACGGCAATAGAGCTGACTTTGCCACAGAAGTAAGTGCTCAGGTCAGAGGAAAATATCAACACTTTTCAATCCTTTGCCACTGTTTTAAAAACCAGTAAGCATGATGATCTACTATTTTGATTAATTTGTTTTTTTTTCTTGTTTTATGTTCTTTGTTGTTTAGGAAACGAGCAGTAGACCAGTTGTTTCATTTGACAGCACTGATTTAGATTTTGAAGTAGATTTAACCGACTTGGAGTCATTTGGGGAATCTTGTCAACCGAAAAAGAAAGTAAAAGACAATGATTCGAAAAATCAAGCACCCTCTAAAAGTGAAACACAAGGATTATCAAAACCTAAAGTAGATTTAGATAAAGACAAAACCTCGCACACATTAACTGAACAAGCTTCACCAACTAAAGACATTATATCAGCACTTTCTACACCAGCAAATGAAGAAGCAGCCAGGACGAGTGTAGAGGACAGCTCAGTGGACGAGAGTGCTGAGACTACTTTGAATTCTGTATCTGAAGAGGAGCCTTTGAGTTCTACTATAGAAGAGACTGCAGAATGTACACAAGCCAAGCGAATAAGGCATTCCTCTGTAAACATTGATTCTGATGAGGAACGCCTCATTATTGATGACTCAGGCTCCCCGCTGAGCGGTGTCGCAAATAAGAAGAACCAGGTGACACCAGCAACTCCGGAGAACGTCACCGACCCCAACACATCCTCTGCAAGTGATCTGAACGTGCTCATAAGTCCCAGCAGCCCTGCTAAAGGAGCTAGGAAAGGAGTCAAAAGACCCAGAGTCTTGGCGGATTGCGACCAATTAGGGCATATTTTGCGAATGCAAAATGCCATGCTGAAATCCACGATGGCTAAAAGCCAAGAAGTTCCAAAAGCACCAGTGACAGACTATCGACCAGCAGAACCAAAACCCAACAACCACCCTGTGTCTCTGGTCAAACCTAGCGTGTCCTCGTACCTGGACATGGAATATAGAGAAGGGCTGCAGAATGAGGCTGCTGTTCCTGCCACCTCTCAGCCCACAGCACAAAGACAAAGTTACTATTCATTTCTTTCTGGGTCAATTTATTCGATATCACCGAAGGCCTCCTAACTGACCAGGTCAGATTTGCTTCCTACTTCCAAAGATTAATGTCATTAGTCCTAATAAACAGTGTGCAAAATTTCAGCCTTACATCTTTGTTAGCTTTTGAGATATAGGGGCATGAATAAGGGGGTGTGGCTCGAATTTTACCATAAAAACAAGTGCTATAGAAAAACTCTGAAGTTCCATAAGCCATAACTTTTGAACTATTTAAGCTAGATGCATGATATTTTCAGGAATTGTTCTTAATGGTTCATAACTCAGAAAGTTTGATTTCTTTTAGGCAAATACTTAGTTACCAAAACAGTACTACAATATGAGGAATAAATAGCAGAATTTGAAAGCTCTGACATGTTTAAATGTGGAGATACAGAGGGCCAAAAATGCTCCAAAGCACAAACAAACAATTTTTTTTTTTACAGATTTCAACAATACATAAAGTGGTAAATATGCAATTGTGGATCTTCAGTTGCAGTATTTAAAGATATCTTGTACCTAAGAACAATTCCTGAAAATTTCATGCATCTAACTTAAATAGTTCAAAATGTATGGCTTATGGAACTTGAGTTTTTTCTATAGTACTCGTTTTTTACGGTAAAATTCGAGCCACGCTCCCTTATTTATACCTCTATATCTCAAAAACTAACAAAGATGTAAGGCTGAAATTTGCACACTGTTTATTGGGACTAATGACATTAATCTTTGAAAGTATGATGCAAATCTGGAATGGTCAGGCAGGAACACTTTCAGAAATCTGATGATTTGAGTCCAATTTACCCTGTAGTTAATTGTTAGCTAACACTTGCAGTAAGAATGATGGATGGTGTCCCCCCACTGTCAAATGCTGTTTTAAAGTGAGGTGGTAGTCAGAACTGTTACTTGCTGATGAGGAAGAAAGAAGAGCTACCTGAACTTGAGGTTAAACTCGGCAGGTTGCCTTGAGAGTCTGTCGAATTAGCTTTGTTCAGATAATGAATCATTTCTACTCACTGTGGTCGCAAGTTATTTTCCCAAAACACACTTCCTGTGTTGATATTTCAAGCTGTTTCTTTGATTCCACTGCAGTTTGCAGTTGCTCTCATAAACAATATATGATTCAATTTGGCTCTCATTTACTGCATTGTGATTGTTGAACTGGAAGTAAAGTTACCATGAGAAGGCTACTTCTGGCAGCAAAATATGGAAGTGTGAAAAGTCCATTCACATATATAAGTTTAGATTCTAAGGATTTTGTATTACCTTTCACAAGGAACAGAACTAAAAGAAGAACTAACTGGCTAGCTAGTAGTTACATGCACCAGCCACTTTACTAGGAACACCTATACACCTGCACAGTTATGCAGTTACCTAATCAGTCAATGATGTGGCAGCAGCACAACGGGGGAAAAAAAACAGGCAGATACAGATCAAGAGCTTCAGTTAATGTTCATATCAAACATCAGAATGAAGAAAAAGCATTCACAAAACATAAAACTTTGAGGTGGATGAGCTACAACAGCAAAAGACTACATTGGGTTCCACTCCTGTTAACCAAAAACAGGAATCTGAGGCTGCAGTGGCCACAGGCTCATGGAAACTGGACAGTGGAAGATGAGAGAAAAAAAATCACCTGGTCTTTTGCCAGTCCTCAACTGTCCAGTTTTGGTGTGTCTGTGCCCATGATAGCCTCAGATTCATGTTCTTGGCTGACAGGAATGAAACTTGATGTGGTCTTCTGCTGTTGTAGCCCATCCACCTCAAGGTTTGATGTGTTGTGTGTTTTGAGATGCTTTTCCGCTCACCATGATTGTAAAGAGTGCTTATTTGAGTTACTGTAGACTTCCTGTCAGCTCAGACCAGCCTGGTCATTCTCCTCTGATCTTTCTCATTAACAAGTTTCAGCCTGCAGACCCTCTGCTCACAGAATGTTTTTTTTTTTCACCGTTCTGTGTAAACTCTGTTGTGTGTGAAAATCCCAAGATATCAGTAGTTTCCGAAATATTCAAACTAGCCCATCTGGTACCAACAACCATGCCACGGTTAAAGTCACAGAGATAACATTTTTCTCCATTCTGATGTTTGATGTGCTCATTAACTGAAGCTCTTGACCTGTATCTGCATGTTTTTTGCATTGTGCTACTACCACATAATTGGCTGATTAGATAACTGCATAAATGTGCAGGTGTACATGTGTTCCTAATAAAGTGGACAGTGAGTGTTCTATAATAACAGTATATACTGTACATACATAGTTATATCATACAAGTTTTAGCCACAGGATAGCTCTCCTCAAACAGCTGTGCCTCAATAATCAATAATTGATCATAACCTATGATACTTTATATTGGTTCAGTTTCCAGGTGATTTCAAGATAAGCAGCTAGATATTTGTGAATGTATACCTTTCTGGGAATCAAAAGTCTTTCAGCCAGCAAACCAGTAATGGCTCAAAGTCTGGCTCAGCTGAATTTCAGATGTGGTTTGGAGAAAACTGCAATAATTAATTACCTGCAATAATTAATAATATATGATGCTTCACAGAGATAATACTTTTAGGCACTATGATTTAATTACAGAGGGCCAGTCATTCTCTGATTAATCCCCAGTAGTGGAAAAAAATGCTAACATTTTTTATGCTGAATTAATAATAAATAATTAATGTAATAAATAAAATAATTAATTCTGGGTTTTTATTCCGTTGTTTGTTATACAACGCAGTCAATCAAGCAAGCAAGTAAATAATCAATTTAAAAAGTCTATATTTGACTCAGGACAACACTTATCCTTCAGGGCTTCTTTATTAATTGTGTATTAGCCAGGAAATTATTAGTGTTTGGGGTTTTGTTTTACTTAATTCTCTTTTTTTCCACTTAATTTTCTTTTAGATCTGCTAGCTGAGGAATTGTTCAGGATGTATAATTATTGTAAATTAATTACTACTATCATCAAATAAGGGTGAATACATAGAGTTAAATACATAACTCCTGAATGGGTCATCATGATTCTGATGAGTTTACTGTGTGTAACAGTTTCTTTAGGGGTGGTGGGGCACTGAAGCACTGTGACAGGCGGATTAGTCGTTAGACAATTATTATTCAGCTTTTCAACTTAATTCTCACACACACGCAATTCTACTCCACAGAGAGCCCCCCTCTGCTTCCTCCTCCTTATCAGCCCTCTGCTGTCACTGCAAGACAGACAAACACACACACACAGCATTAATTGGGCACAGGTGTAATCATTTTGCCACTCACCTTCCCTGGCCTTGCCCTCCATTCACAAACTGGCGCTCGACCACGCCCCTGCTGCCACACTGTGCAAACACTTTTATACTTGGACTACTTGGATAATTTCAGGGAAAATAGGTCTAAATTGATCACAGGTTTTTGTTAGCATGAGTTTTGTGTACCACTGGTTGTGAGTGAAATTGATATGGATAATGAAATTCTGCCCTTAAGGTGACAGTATGTAAACATACTGGTGCTATTGGAAGTATTCACAGAACCATATGTGTTTGCCCAAAGAACATTATTTGAGGAGACAAACAAAACAAGGGTTTGTTTTCCCCTTTGCTGTTCAATATGAAAAGTAATATGCTCTTATAAATGTTTTTATTGTAACTTGTTGAAAGAAAGTTATCATCATGTACATCATATTCATTTACTTGACCATGTTTTCTAAATAAATGTGAACCAAGCAATCAGCATTTTTTATTTTTGTAATCTTTGACCAGCAAATGTTTAAACTTCTGTAATTATCCATTTGGCAGCTATGCCTAGTCAAAATAGTGAGTTCATTTAGCTTCAATCACTGTAGGTCCCTTCCAGTGAACACTATGCACTGAAGTAGCCTTTCTCCATTTAAATAAAGCTACAAGTCACAAGATAAAGCTCCCTTGGGAAGCCTCTGTGTGTCAAAGCCTCTTCTAGTCTGCTGCCCAAGCCTTCCAGGCTTTTCAATCCCTGTTTTAATCTCCCAGACTCCTTGGCAGTTAGTACACAGCATGGCCCGAAAGGAAACTGAGAGCCATGCTGCATAGTCAGAGGTGTAACCTTGGGTGTCATCGCCTTGTCTAAAGAAATTACACTAGCAAAGGTCACTTTTTCTCCCTGTGTTGAGCCCTTTACAAACGTTTGGATTGACCAGCACATCAAACATATCTGTCCACATTAAGACCACAATGTGACATTT
>JAOTRR010000012.1:13242380-13253398 GCA_028570945.1 Gogo arcuatus | reverse complement strand
GACTGTGGGGGAAACCAGAGCACCTGGAGGAAACCCACGCAGACACGGGGAGAACCTTCTTGTTGTGAGGCGACAGTGCTAACCACTGCACCACCGTGCCGCCCATAGGTGGATTGGTTACACTAAATCGCTCCTAAGTGTGAAAGTGTGTGTCAGTTTCATCCCGACCAGGGTGTATTTCTTCCTTGTGCCCATTGTTCCTGGGATAGGCTCTGGATCCACCACAATCTTAACCATGATAAATCATTGAATGATGGATTGTCTGTGAGGTTTTTTTTGTTTTTTTTTACACTCAGCAGTATGAAATCTTATACATAAAATCATACAAACATATGCAGCGCTTATATCTGTTGCACCCATATAGCCTTAACTTGACAGTTTTTAAGAATATTTCCATCATTTGACAGCACTTTTAAAATTTTGTATTGTAGATAATTATGAATGGTAATATAGCTAAATTGTTTCAGCTAGCTACTGTAAACAGTATAGCCTTTAATGTAGTTTGGAGCATAATTAACCTCATTAGGGGTATTTAATTGTTTTATATTTTATAACACTCTGCATGCTCCTGCACAAACACTTCTTCCCACCTTCCATCTCTACTGCACCACCCAAAGAATGGCACAGTGTTTGGGTTTGCAAACTCTTGGCTACAGAGTGGCACATTGGGGAATCACATTGTCCAGCATAGATACAGTCATTGGCCAAACCTCACACTCTCTTCTCTGAGGAATGTAATAAAGGCTGATGCTACACTGTACCATGTTACGAGCTACACATGAGCTTTGTGTGCTTGTACAGGAATATTGTGATCATGTGACCAAGCTGTCACATTGATTGGTAGCTGTTTGACTTAGTGTTGCTTTTTGGCATTTGAAAAAGATGAAAACCCTATCTATTCTACACTTATCTATGTGAACAGAGCTCTGACCTGAAGCCACCTGCATGTGTACCTTTGCAAAATAAAAAAACTCTACATGCCTCATCCATGTGTGATGAACAACAAGAAATGGCAAATTTGTATGCATGAGAGGAGCCAGTATTGATGTACACAAGCCCAGTTATGATGCATGTAAAAAAATAAAAGACACAAACTTCATTCTGACTGTCTCTTTATGATTGCATGAACATGTATTAAATGTGCATACACTTTAAGACCCATATGAAAGTGGCTGAAATGTTGTAATGTGAACACACCTGTCATTTATTACGTCCACTCTAGTTTTAATTCCTATGGCTGCCCATATTCTTCTGCCTGTTTTTTGGCCCTCCAGACTTTCCACTTTCCAAAGTTCGTCATTTCTTGTTTACAGCTGTGCCCTGCTGTAATTAGTTCCACATGTTCCTCATTTCAACCTTCCATGTTTAAGGTTTTCTTGAAAGTTTTTCCTGGTGCGCCTTGTGAATTATTTAATGTTTGTTACTTAACTTCTAAGCTGCATTTCCCAGTGATTTTCCTAGTTCCTAGTTCATAATGTCCAATAGTGATGCGAATTCTAAATTATTTAAGGTCTTTAAAAAATTAAACAAAATTAAATACATGTTCTAAACTGCCAATGGTTTGATGTCCCATATGCATATACTGTATGTATAGAGCCGGTTCATAAATTCAATTCCACGGTGCTTTGATTCATTCACACCATTCTGCAAATGCTGCTGACATTTCAGCCCAAAATGTTAAACCTCATTAGGCTTGATATATAGATTGTACTCTCTTCAGTTTTCATCATTTTGATTTACTGCATAATGAGTCCAACACGTGATGACACACGAGACCTCTGCTTTAAATAGATGGTTTCAAACAGAATCAGAAGTTTTGAGGTGGTCTAGCTTGTTTTTTCAACCTTGTGGTTTTGGCTTAATCACAGTTCTAGTTATTATTAAGCTACTGACTTAATAAAACTGTAAATGGATCCACACAACTGTCCACAGTTCTTTGTTACTTACATGGTATAACTACTGATTTAGTTTTCTTCTTTTTTGAGTTTATTTTAAATGGTCTAATTTGTCGCATTTTGATTTCACAACAAAGTTTCTTACACTCTTTCCCCAAATTTCATTTTGTCATCTCACTGCCAGTCTAAAATGTTTTGCAACTTGTTTTAAGGAATGTGTGAACATGTTAGTCAGTGTTATCAGTGAGAATCTGCATTCAAACCGGGTTTGTGCTGTTTCACAGTTGTATGCTGTCAGTATTTTCCTCCCCCCCGTCACTTATCTGAGACTCATTTCATAAGCCAGCACCCCGCAGCATACACTTCTGGCTTCATGGAAAACTCCCATTATAACCATAACCTTCTCTTTCTCTCTGTGTTTGTCTCTCATTTGTTTCAGCTTACAAGAGGGGAGATATCTGTTGGGTCACAAATCTGGTGAGGCTTTTTTGACCATATTCAAAGCTAGTGATGGAAAGAAGCCCACTCGCAGTGTCTATGACCTCCAGGCTGTGCACTGTGGACCTCCTATAATCCCAGAGGCCAAAGTTCCCTGGATTCCTGTGGATCCCTACCATCTTATGCCGTTTCACAAGAAATACTGTAGACCTCCATGCACCTTCCCTCCGCGTCCACCCACACAGCCTAAGGTATAACCAGCAGCATAGTTCTTTCTGTTTCACAAGAATATGAATTAATCAGGATTTCTTGCTAATCTATGATTGGTTGATCAATTGGTTAGGAAACTGCTGTGAGTACCTGCTACACTATAGAAAGTCCATCAGTAAAAAACAGTGTTCCTTTTTTTAAAGGAAACCCCACTAAAACGTCTCTCTGAACTGTGGCCATTGTTTCCCAACTCCTGTCAACTGAGAGCACATGAAGACTATTTTTTTTATCAGATGGGCTCCCATTCCATTGAAATGAAATAACAAAAACTCAAACAGTAGCTACTTCTGCAAAGCTCTGTCATGTTGGGTGCATGTTGCTACAGGCCCAGAGATTAGCCTAGCACTATTATCTGAGAGGGTAGCCTTAGGAGACCACTTTTTTTCTTTTGTTTGAACCCACCCATTTTTTTCAAGTGATCAAAAAATATTGGAACAAGTGACTGACGGGTGTTTCTTGTTGCCCAGGTGTGCCCTGTTAGACTGATTGTTTAAACAATTAATAGCTATGAATGTCTACTCTTGGTTTGAGCCCTGTATTTCACTTGTGAATACTGCATTTGTTGTTAAAAAGGATAAACCAACATGAAGACCAGAGAGCTATCAACTGGGAGAAAAGGAAGCAATTTTGAAGCTAAGAAAAGAGAGAAAATTGAACAAGCATTAGCCCATAGCCAATACAACAATTTGGAATGTTCTGAACAAAGAAAGAAACCACTGGTGTACTAACAACCAGACAAAAAACAGGCCAGCCAAGGAAAACAACAGGTGATGACAGAAACATTGACAGCTTTAAAGAAAAACCCAAAAAGAACAGTCAAGCATGATGGAGGTAGTGTCCTGGCCTAGGCTTGCCTGGCTGCTTCTGGAACAGGCTGACTAATCTTTACTGATGATGTGACTCATGATAGTGGCAGCAGAATGAATTGAGAAGTCTACAGAAACATTATATCTGCCAATTTACAGAGAAATGCATTCAACCTCATTGGGAGGAACTTCATCATGCAGCAAGACCATGACCCAAAATGCACTGCCAACACAACAAAGTACTTCATCAGATGAAAAATGTGTAAGGTTTTAGACAGGCCAGGTCAATCCTTAACCAAACCTTAACCCAGCTGAGCGTGCATTTCTCCTCCTGAAGAGGAGACTGCAGGGAAAAACCCAGCCAAAACAAACAACTGAAAGAAGCTGCGGTACAAGCCTGGAAAAGCATCACAAAAGAAGAATGCAACAGTTTGGTGGTGTCAGTGGGTTGCCAGATTGATGGAGTTATTGCATGCAAGACATATGCAACGAAATACTAAGTGTTATTTACTTTAATATATTTTAAGAGTCTGTTCCATTACTTTTGCTCACTTATAAGGTGGGTGGTCTGACACCAAAGGTGTATAAAAGACCCAAGAACTTTAATTAGACCAGGTTAAAAAGTGTGGTTTTAAAAACAGCTTTAGAGCATTCATGATGTGTTTGTTTACATAAAATAGTGTTCCAGAGAACATCTTCCGCAGGCTGAGCTGCAAGAGATTTTCATGATTAACACTAGGTCTGTCTTATTATGGATATTTTCTTTCAAATCATAATATGCCATTTTAGAGATGTTACTTTTATGGGAATCAAACGATAAACCAGCATCAAGGTTTACATTGTAGCTCTTTCATTAAAGAAAATCAGTCAAACGCTACAGTAATATGTTTGTTCTATCAGAATTTAGTACTTTAGTAATCTTCTATTTTGATTGGCTGTGTTGCTGAATCTAGTCAAACTGATGAGTTCCATCAATAACTGTGTATCTTCAGTTTAGAAGTGAATATCCATGAAGTACATACTGCATCGGAGAAAAGGGAGAAAAATAGGAAACTTAAAACTGAACCCTGAAGGACCCAATACTGCACTTTTCAGGCTCTGATGAATTTCCATTAACACTATCTAATTAATGCCGTACTCAAATCCAACAGTAGCTTAACACAAACATATCCACAAGCCGGAGACAAGCAGTAGATCATTGACAACCAGTATCAATCACAGTGATGTTTAGCTGTCATGTGAGCGCTGGCTTGTGGGTGGGAAATGGGGAGAAAAATGGGGGGGGTCCTCTCCATAAACGAAATGTCTTTTACAACAGCTAACTTGAAAAGGTTTGGTGACATGGCCCAAGCTGAGTGAGGAAGTAATGTTTAGTAAGAGCTCCTCAATCACTGCTAATATTTTCAGAATTCTAAAGTACTTATATTTATAGACTAACCTGATAGAAGCAGCGCTGCCGAAGCAGTTTGACCCTCTGTACTTTATATAGCTGAACATACCAGCCAACAGGTTAGACAGGAAAAAGCTGGATAGAAATGCACATACAGTTGTAGTCAGAAGTTTACATACACTCATCATGGACATGAATGTTATAGCAATATTGGACTTTCAATGATTTCTTTGAACTGTTCTTTTTTTGTTACAGAATGATTGTACAGCATAGATCTTTAATTAAAAAAAAACAAGAATTTAGTGCACAAGTTTTAATTTATGTTGGGTTATACAGGGTTAAAATTATACATACACCCACTTAGATTGTTTAATTCAGTGGTGCTGAAACTTCAAAATGTCGTAACTTGCAAGGCCAAAGCCTCTGACTTCCTGTTAGTAATCATGATTGTGCTAGCATAAAATGTTTGTTTGACAAGTACAAGTTATTGGGAGGTGTAGCCACTTTGCCAAGGTCTGGAAGAAGACCCAAACTGTCACCCTCAGCTGAGAGGAAATTGGTTAGGATGGTCAGGACCAACCCAGGAACCACCAAGGTACAGGCCTGCCATGAAGTGGAAGCTGCTGGAACACTGGTGTTGCTGTCTACAGTCTACAGAGAGTTTTACATCACCAGGGACTGAGAGACTGCCATCCAAATCTGTTATTGTATGTGGTAAAAACAACACGGAATAGAGAACAAATTTTCACTTCCACTCAGGCTTCCATAAGGGAAAAGTTCTGGATATCGCGTATTCCCACCTGACTATATTTAACGGAATGCTACGGAGCGACAACAATGCTACACCGGATATGACGTATAATTCATGAGGTGACAAGTCCATTGTTGTGAAAAGCCCAAGACGAGACATTAGCTAGTTAGCAACATGGCACAAGTCAAGCTGTCTCTATTGAGAGAGTTCCGTTCCTATTTCTGAATATTTGTTTTGTTCAACAAAGGCTATTGATAATATTTTTGGTTATACAATAGGACCGCCGTATCCGCTGACTCGCTCAAGCATACAAGCATGATCCCTCAAACTACAGTTCCCACATAACCATGCACACCTGCTTTCAGTTTCACTTATTACTCACCTTATTTAAAACCCCGGCTTCTGTTAGTTTGTCTTGCATTTGTCTATTTTCCATGCTGACATTTGTTGTGTTCCTCACTTCTACTGTCGTGTTTTCATGCCTGGTGTTTTTTTGTTGCTTTGACTATCCTGTTTAAATAAAAGGTTTCTTCACTTAGAGAGAGAGAGACCACATTCACATAACTTTTATTACCGTATATTGTTATAACTGTTTTATTTTGTTATTAGTTACTGTTGTTGATGTCATTGTGTGTAGTTTATAAAGGAAACATTATCATAGGTATGTATGTAAATGAAAAAACAAGCTTTATATGTGGACTGTGCTTAAAAGTCGGGTCCATACCAGGAAACCAACAAATTTAATTGCACTCTACTAAATCTGCCAAGAAGAGTGGTCAAATATCCAACCAGAATTCTGCCAGAGGCTTATTGATGGCTACCAAAAGTATCTGGTCCAGGTGAAACTTGCCGTGGGACATTTAACCAAATATTAGGAGTGCTGTATGTATATTTTTGGCCCTGTGTTCGTTTTAGAAAACCCAAAATAAATTAAAACTTGGTTGTTTGTTTTTTTCTATAAAAGATGTATGTTGTACAATCATTCTTCCCCAGAAAAAGAACGGTTCAAAGAACTCATAGAAAGCCCAACATTGCCATGACATTCATGTCGAAGATGAGTGTATGTAAACTTCTGACCACAAATGTAGATAAAAAACAATTTACATAGAAGGACAGTAAAATAAATAAATTAATAATTCATTTAGAGCTGAAAAAACATATAGATCACGCATTTCGCTAAAACAGAGTTTAGTTTTGTAACTAAGAAACAAATAAAAGAATTTATTCCAATTCAAAGGAACATACACAGCTAAAGAATTTAAACTAACCCTTGCAGTTGCAGTACCAGGCAAAAGTTTGGACACATTCATTCATAGTAATGAGTAAGTGTGTCCACACTTTTGACTGACTGGTACTGTAGCTGAAAAGGAAGCTAAGCACACATCACTCTGGCTGACTGAATTAGGAAACTGAATGTGCTGCTATGAGTGAGAACTGTGTAATATGATTTTCTTGACTAGTTATCAGCTGACCACTTGTCATTCCCTTCTTAATCTTTTAACTCTTTCTTACACACACAATCCTTCAGGCAGAAGGGTGTAAAGGAGCAAGCCCGGGAAACAGCATGACTGCATCTGCACAAGGGAGGAAAGGCTCCGCAAGGACCCCCAGTCAAAAGCGGAAGAAAAAGAATAGGAAAAAAAACCAAAGGACAAATAAAAACACATGCACAGAATAAAGAAGGACATGCAAACTGAATAAATAAGCAATGAGGACTAACATCTGTTGCAGGTGAAGTTGTTTCTGTTGTTTTATTTTTTGATTACACCCACTTTATTCATGTTGGGTTAAGAGGCTCCTTAAGTTGGTAGTTGGATTTGAGTAAAAGTAACTCCATGATAACGACACCCAGCATCTGCAAAGTAAAGAGTAAACTAGATATTTTGTATTCCTGCATTTTCTCAAATGTCATTTTGTTCTTTTTTTTCAATTTGTAATTAAATGCTATTTTTGCTACATCATACTTAAATTTGGGTGTGTGGAAGTGCTTTCTATATATTTCACAAAAAAACCCAAGACCTGTGTCACTTTGACTGTGAAACTTTTTTTTTTTCCAAAGAAGATTTGTAATATTTTTTTACTTGTAAAGTACCAATACATTATGAATGTTCATTATAAAAATTCTTAATTTCTTTTTGCACTGTGATGTGTAGATTTTCCCTCCATGAACAATGGACCTCATATTTGAAGTTGTATATAAATTAATTTGTTTGTAAATTGTTTGTAGGAGCATCCAGTTCATATCTAACAAGAGCTCCTGAGTTTGTGCAAATTTGCCTATAATGAGACTCACTCATGTGAACCTCAACTAATGGGCTCCAAATTGTGTAACTGGTGTGAGTTAGTGCTAACTATGTGAAATTCAGTTGTCAAATAAGACTAGCCATTAAATTACGACAAAAGAAATGGCACACTATAAAAGTTAGTGTGTGCTTGTGGTCGCTAACTCGCTGCAGTGGCTGAGCTGCATTATTGGAAGAATTATTGCTTAAGCACGTGAGTACGAAGAAAATCGGTGTTTTCAAAACTTTAGTAAGTCTGGGTTTTTTTTTAAAGATCAGTTTGGCCTAGGGAAACATTTATACACAACTTTACTAAAATATTGATAAATAAGGCCAAATGAAAGTACTTCAGTTACTGTAGGAGGAAAGCTAATGCCTAAAAAAAAAGCTAACAAAAATGCATGACTTCATGGTGGACTTTTTTTTTTTTAAATTAATTTGTGATGCTTTGTCCTCAGTGCTGATGTGATGAAATGGCTGCAGTTTGCTTGCTGACTGTTATGTATCTGATGTTCTCACATTTAGAAGCTAATGCTTAGTTTGAAACCTGTTATTACAAGACTTTTAGTTTTTCTCTCATGAGCTGTAATCAAACACTAAAGATGTATTTTAGTCCCTAGGCGGGGGACACACACATTACACAATAAGGGTGTGTACAGACATCTCCTCCATTTACCTTCAGCGAGAGTAGATTATTAATAAACGTCTGTGCATATTGTTAGTATTAATCTCCTCTTTCTTGCTCAATATTTCCTTTCTTACCCATAATACTTACTCATATGATACAAGATGGAGTTCTTAAGATGTAGTTCTGCTTCATGAAATGCTTTTAAACAGTCACAGTCAGAAATGAGCATGCCCAGAAGGATTGTGTTACAGTAGTGCATGAAGGACTTTGAAATACTGGAATTGTCAGGGTGGAGTTTCTCCTGCAGTGCACTAGAGGAGGAGGTACTATTGCACTAAAGGGAGGGAACAACTCCTGGCAGAGGCTACGGTATTTAACCACCACACCCTTTTCACTTCTCATAACTGGAACTCTTCTGTGCATCATCTGCTCACTTAGGTAAGTTCAAACCCCAAAACTACTGAAGAACTAATAGCCTGATAGGTGCTGTAGCAGTTGTCTAGTGTATGGAGGAAAAATGTTGCATTGGCAACCTTGTTGATACCATTCCTTCCTGCTGACGTGCTTTTCTCAAGTTAAAGCTGCAGTGCCAGTTTCTCTAGCAATCACATAAGGCATCTCTTTAAAACATTTAAACGGAATCTTTTTTCCTTGTAAGCATTTGCAAAATTTGTTTTGAGGTCTTAATCACAGTGAGTGATTTAGGGAGCAGAAGTAGACATGGCATGCTTCTCACATGCTTAGAAGATTGTCCTAGTCTCTCTCTCTCTCTCTCTCTCTCTCTCTCGGGTGTGTCCTTTCTAGGTTCTGATAATGACAGTATGCATTTTATCTAAAGTTAAAAGACCAAAGGACAGCAGTAAATTAACATCACTTTAAAACCCTTCATCATCAAAAGAATCCCCACCTTGGTTATGGTATCTTGTTATTTTAAGGCTGCTGTTTCACTGTTTGTTTGGTTTCTATGTAACTAAGGCTGTTGATGTGGGTGATTTTGTTCTTCTGAACAATAGCCAGGAAGTGGAGAAAAAAAAAGACCTGGCAGTACTCTCAAGAGCTTTGCTTTAGACCTCTCCTCCATAAAAAAAAAAAATCACAGCTGCCATTTAATCTACCCGAAATTCTACATTTTTGTTGATTTTATATTCTTCAGGAGCAGTCTAATGACTCATGGAAGCACCTACTTGTGAGTCAACACTGCCCTCTTTGTGCTGGGCTTGATGGAAAATGAGGATATTAACATTGTCTCACCCAAGGCTAATATGACCTTTGTTTTCTTCAGCTTGATTGTGTAAAGCTCACTCAGTGACTCAGGCAGCATGGGATTCTCAAACGCCTCTGTTCTCACTTCCCTTCCAGCTTTTTTAGAAAATTGGATTGCAACCGTTTAACTAAATTACAAGCTATAACTGTTATTAACATGCACACATTATCTCTTACAGGACATCTAAGATGGCTTTGGTATCTGACTTCCTGGGTCAGCTGACACTTAATTTTGGGGTAGGTTTTCCTGAGATAAAAGGAAACAAATTTCTGTCCCACATCAAGTTGAAGTCCAAACTGTAACAGTCCAAACTGCATTCTTTTTAATCGCATATTTCAGTTGAACGAGCCCACCTACCCCACCGTGGTTCCTGCAGCTGATTTTGATCCAGAAAAAGATGCTGCCAGAATAGAGACAGCTATCAAAACTAAAGGTGAGCAAAACATCATGCACCCTCTCCTTGTCTGTCTGGTTCCTGTGAAAGAGAGTTTTTAGAGGTGGCTTCAGTATTCCATTGACTGAGTTTGCAAAAGACCAAATGTTGGCTATAATCAGGAGCCTTCATGAGTCATCATCCTGTGTGGAAGCACTTACCCACGTATGGAAAGTTCTGGGTGAGGCATTTGTGGCTGTAGCCTGCAATCAATTGAACACATGCTCACTAAGGCCTTTTTTCTCTCTACAAGTGGAAAATTCAAATATAGAATAGGGTCTTATGTCATGTTAACAAAACATATCAGTCATACAACCACAACCATGTTTCCCCTAATTATTCTGGAGTGTTGAAATGCTTTATAATTGTATCTGTACAAAATAGCATTAAAGCTTTTAGTAAAAAACACTCAATGTTTATCTTAGGTGTGGATGAACAGACCATTATTCAGATCCTCACCAAACGGACGTATGGCCAAAGACGAGAAATTGCGTTTGCATATGAGAGGAGAGCCAAGAAGGTCAGAACAAATTATTATTATTATTATTATTATTATTATTATTATTATTGCTTCTTTTTTCTTTTTGTTTGACAGAGACAAAATGCTTTGTCATTAAAAACATTGATTTTTTTTTTTCTGTACAGGATATGATTACTGCCCTGAAGGGGGCACTGTCTGGCTCGCTCGAGACCATTATTTTGGGCCTGATGAAGAGCACTGCTCAGTATGATGCCTCTGAGATTAAGGCCTCCATAAAAGTAAGATCAGCCTAACAACAGATCCATGTCTCATTCAATCAGCTGGGTTAAATACTACATTCGTGTGTGTGTGTGTGTGTGTGAGTGAGTGTGTATGTGTAT
>JAOTRR010000012.1:13228922-13240127 GCA_028570945.1 Gogo arcuatus | reverse complement strand
TGTGTGTGTGTGTGTGTGTGTGTGTGTGTGTGTGTGTGTGTGTGTGTGTGCTTTTCAGAGTAAAGGCGCTAAGGAGAAAGTGGTGACGAGGATCATGATCTCACGCTGTGAGGTAGACCTTCAGAAGATCAGGACTGAGTTCAAGGCCCAGTTTGGAAAGTCTCTGTACCAGACCATCTCAGTACGTTTCATGTTAATTGCAGTTAAATGCACCATGCATGTCTCCTACACATTTTTATAATCATATTTCCCTCCATTTTCAAAATATCTTCCATACTGTAATATACACATGCATGGTTTTCTGATGATGCACTCTGTCTATAGGAGCACACTAAAGGAGATTATCAGCATGCTCTGCTGAGTTTGTGTGGAGGAGATGATTAAAGCGGAGCAGGTAACACAGGTTCCAGGACCCTCAGATGCTGTGATCCTCAGGAGCCTCTCATCTGCTCAGCCCTCAGCCCTGATGTACTGTTCTAGCTTTCTGGATAGTCTATAATCTTTATGGATCTTTATGGATCCCAGTGTTCCAAAGAGACCAAAGACAAAATCCCAGTTATGTCATTTGTAGGCTTCTGAAGTAATGACTGTTGAATGCTCAAATCCAGGGTTGGTAAACTCATCTGATTGAGTTACCTTATCCACAAAGAAGGCAAATGTATTTCTGCATCCCATAAATAAAGGGACCACAGTGTATTAGACTGTGCCATAGCTGACCATTCTAACACTACATTTCTGTGTATTTCTATGGTGCATAACTGCTGTAGCTGATTTAGAGCATGACCTGAAGCTCTTGTAGAAGGAGTGCAGTTTGTGCAATTCACCACTAGAGAGCAGTAGAGCATCACAGGGCTTTGCTTCTAAGCCTCATCTGCCACCTGCTGAAGCTTCATTTTGCTGTTTTGAGCTGTTTTTTTTTTTAAATAAATAGTCCAAAAGTATTTGAGATCCAATATTATTTACACGTTTTAATCCCTTGTTTCAAAATGACCTAAAGCTTTTGTGCTTCTGATGAAATAGCCTAGCTCACATGCAGCCTACAACCACGCAGGCTTTGATTAGAGAGACTCGCCTTAGCTTACTGATTTGTTACTTAAGGAAATCAGGCATCATATTCATTTCAAAACCATTTACATAATAATCACATCATACAGTAAGCATACCATCCATCTCCTCGGCATTATCTGCCCCTGACTGCAAGTCTATTTGGATGGGCATCTCCTTCTCTGACATGTTTTATGGCAGTAATAAAACTCTGTTCACGCTGCCATGCCTTTGGAATGAAGCCTTTGTAATATATTTAGATGGTTTAATCATTAGTGTGTTTTGCCGTGTTTGTTTGTTGCTAATTTTTTAATTAAAAGTGTTAATTTAACCTCCAGCTAAGACAATTAGCATAGCAGAAAGTGGCTGGGGCTTTTGTGCTGTTGAGGCTGTGGTCTCTAAGGGTGAAAGAGCAAGCAAAGCGTTGACATTAATGCATTCCTGATAGAGGAAAACTCCAACATTACACACACTGCGCTTTCTGCAAGCAGATGGAGGATGAAGACCTCCGGAGGTGGTGTGACAGGTAAAAATGAATAATATCTTCTTTTACTGGTTAAGCCTTCATTAATTATTCCTTTCATCTTTTAGCAGTCTGTATCTCATGTTTTATATGCTCTGAGTTCAGTACATAGGCTTTCACATGTTACCACAAGTAGGAAAACAAAGGAAACTACTCTTCACATAACAACTATATCCCACTACACACACACACACACACACACACTTTCTAAACCCGTAATCATAAAGCTTGTATTTTAAACAGGTTATAAAACTATCTGCTAACTAATTTAATTGCTAAGCACGCCGGGAAATATTCAAATGAGCAAATCCTTAATTAGACTCAGGGACGCCACTACATTATATGTACAAAATAATTTATAATAATTTAATATTAATATAAATATTATTTATATTTATGACTAAATACAGTAATGTGCAAAAGTCTTAGGCACATGCAAAGAAAAACTGTAGAGCAAAGATGCCTTCAAAAATATAATCAAATTAAATGTTTCTACATTAAAAAATACTATAAAGAACAATAAACAGTAATAAATAAAACAAAGTCAATATTTGGAATGACAACCCTTTGCTTAAAAAAAATAGTCGTCACAGGTACAGTGTGCGCAGCTTTATAAGGAAATGAGCTGTAGGTTTTACTGAGCATCTTACAGAACCAGACACAGTTCTTCTGGAGACTTTGACTGTCACACTTCCTTCTTATTTTTGCAGTAAAACCCAGCAGCCTTTATTATGTTTTTGTCTGAAAAGTGTCTCTTACGTGACATGCGAACATTTTTCTTAACATTTAATTTTGTGCTGGAAAACTAATGTTTGGAAATCTAAAATGTGTTTGTACCGACTGAGTGTATAAAAGTTATAAAATAAAAATCTAAAGCAAAGTTTGTACTAAAAAATTGGCTGCCTAAGACGTTTGCACAGTACTGTAAAGCATTTATATTTATTTATATTTTGTCATACATTAACCATTTATTATTTGGTTGATTCTTCACATCATTAAAAAGAAAGCTACAGTTAATGCTGAAGCTCAGGAGGATTAGTGTTAGACCTGCTGCTCAGTGAGATCTTCAAATTCTCCTAACTGCTTTGTGGTTGGAGTGGGAATTCCTTCAAAAGATTATAAGCCTTCAAATTTATTGTCATTTTGTAATAATATTGATGAGAACATTACCCCTTTGTGCTGTTTTATGTTTATTGCCAATAAAAGATAAAATATAGTGTAAAGGCGGGTAAAACAGTATTTTCCAAAAGCAGGGCACAGATTTACGCCAGGCCACGCTGACAGATTAATCTCCACATCATAAAGATGAGAGTAGCTCCCATATTTTTTCCTTTTTATGTGGATGTACAACATGCTGTTGAGCTCCAGGCTGGCCCAGGGGACTTCCGCCACACCCGCAGGGAAAAACTCTCCTGGATTGAAACGATGCAATTTGCCATCGCAAACGCTGGCACTCAATCATTCAGATAGGACCTCAAGCCCATGAATGTCAAATGCAGAGCAAGTCCTAGTGATGTGACACACACACACGTGCACAGAGTGCATGAGGGAAGGACAGTGACAGTTTTCACATTGTAAATGTGCAGTGATGCCCAGATATGATCACTAACTCTCTTACTAAGACCAAAGAGGATTTATTTAGCCTATTTTTGCATTTTCCATAATTGGAATTTCAATAACAATACATAAAGCAACCAAGGTAACACTTTCTATGAAGGCCACATTCATAATGAAATGAACACATTCATAATGTGTTATAATGTTATGTTAGTTATAAGGTCCAACATCGATACTCAAAGATTCACATTTCCCAAAAAGTCCATGTGTATGCCCATATCTCACCCCTTGTTCAGAATTTAAGAATATAAGAACTTGAGAACTGCTGCTGTAAACATTCTTTCAACACACTCAGTACTCTCTGACTATATAGCATAAAACTGTCAAAGACAAAAGATTTATAATCCCACTATAGAGCGTCACCCAGAAAAGGATGGGATCTGTTTTTAATCTGGTTCCTTGCAAGTCGTCTCAGGAGGTTTTGCCTTGCCACAGTTGCCTCTGGCTTGCTCATCTAGATCTAGCTCTATATCCAGATTTCCTTACTTCGTGTCAGTGCCTATTGTTAAAAGTGCTATCCAAATAAAAGAAAGTCTTTTAGTCTAAGACCAAAGTGTCATGCATTCTTATGAACATTTATAACAATGTGTATAATGCCTTATAGATGCATTATAACCCTCCAGTGTCCCAGGTTTGATAGTGAGTTCGGGTTACTGTCTGTGTGGAGTTTCTGTGCATGTTTTCCCTGTGTCTGTGTAGCTTTCCTACAGGTTCTCTGGTTTCCTCCCACTTCCCAAAACCATGTCAGTAGGTGAACTAGCTACTCTAAATTGCTCCTAGGTGTGAATGAGTGTGAATGCATGTGTACATGATATCCTGCGATGGACTAGCATCCCACACAAATGGTGTGTTCTGACATAGTATATTAATTTAGTTCATGTTAAGAGCAACTGGTCTCGTTTGCATGCATAACTAAAGATGTACATGACCTGTGACATGTTGCCATGTAAACTGTAGTGTGTGTAAAGGTGAGAGATGTATCTAATAAACAGACAAAGTTAGAACATAAGAATCGGACTACTATATGACATTTTCTTCCAGAAGCTGGTCTCTATTATCGACAGAAAGGACTGATAGATTCGCTCTCTGTCTTTGATTAGGTTTTGCTATCCATGCCTGTAGCAAGCCAAGTCATCCATGTTATGTGTGTTATGGTGTATTTAATTATAGAACAGGCTTCAGTGATAGTGGGGGGTGTGTGTGTGTGTGTGTGTGTGTGGTAGATGTGGTTTGGGAATGACTATCCCTACAGGCAAGCTAGAAGCGCTGCACGCCTCAGTACCAACTCACACAGTATGCTGAGACACAGAGGATGCCAGTTCCATTAATGTTTTTTTAATAATTATTATTTAAGTTTTCTCAGTGAATCTACACTGAAAGCTGTCCTTCTGTTCCTCAGCAGTGAAGCCATAAGCAGGAGAGTGGAAGGTGGCAAAAATGGCTCTGTACCAAATCTCTCCTTCCCTTCAGGCAACTCAGACAGAGTGTGGTGAAGGGCAACTCTTCTGAGACTCTAGCTCTCTCTCTCCCTGACTTTCTCTCCCATTCTCTCTCTCCCTGGGTAAGGAGAAGGAACTGCAGCCTTTGGTGTTGACAGGGCCGTTTCCTTTTATGAGGCTCAAAGTGAGGCAACAGAAGCGGCTCTCATCAGACTTCCACTCGGTTGCCTTTGTAAGGGCATGATGAAAACAGCAAGGAAAACATGAAATAAGGCCCTGTCTTTTGCCTCTCAGATCCTGTCTCAGTTGCCGTCTAAAAATATTCACTTCTATAGTTTCATATATTCACAAATGTACAGGACAACTGGTGGTCTTATCTTTTGTATCAGGTTGCATGTTCATAAATCAAGTAATCATCAGTCAAATAAGTCAATAAATCAAATATAGCTCTTAGCTAACTTCCTTTAGCCCTGCATGTATGTATTTAAGGAAATGCTTGCATAATATAAAGCTCTTTATGCATTTTCTAGATTTTGATATTGTTAGTTTGTTGTGTTATTTTGCAGACAGGAGGTTTTTCCATGAATGTAACAGCATACTAGATGTACAAATCCTGAAGATCCCTACACAAGCCTGAGTGTCAGTTTGTGTTGCTTTATACATAAACCACAGAAACCTGATGAGAAAAAAAATATGGATCATAAGTCATTTGAATTGCCAACCAAATTGTGTTTTGATCATTACATCTTAAAAGAAAGTCTTTTTCCCCCAAAACATCACAAACAGGATTTATCCTTATCCTCAGGACCCATCTTTAGAAGAGTTTGAAGATAAATGTAGCTCCAGTGACATAAAACCTGATTTCCTTTAAATTATCTAGTGACTATCTAAAAAATGAAAATCTACTGGGATTGGGTTTGAATCTTTGCAAAACTGATTACAATTCTACACAAAAAACAGCATAAGTAATTATTAATACCAGCATAAATAATTATTAGTTTATTGGTGGATGGCTTATTTGAGATGTACATAATATCTAGTTGGCAGATAAATTAGTACATAGTTAAGATTTAATGCTCTGATCCTTTAAACCTTTGCCACAGACATATTGTTCCTCGTCCTCAGGGTGTGTTTCCTGGGATCTGTGCTACAATAGACTAGTGGTATCCATAAGGAGGTGAGCAGAACCATGGCGCAAAGCCAACAATGCTAATCATGATTGCCCGTGAAGTGGCTTAATCATCTGTTCCAGGCTACAGCCACTCTCCGCTTGTTTGTACAAGCTGCTGGCTCTGTGCACGGTGTGTACATACAAGTTATTTGTAAATGTAATATTCTGAGAACTGGTTAAGACAAACATTACAAGAGGTTGCATATTAATGTGGGCATCCCTGCGATAAAACACAGCAGTTCACCAGGAAGCCTGTTCTGTGTGCGTGTGTGTGATTTAGCACTGGGTTAATGAGAGCCACTGCTGCAGGAGTTTGTCCAGGCTGCACACTTCCTCCAAGTACAAATATAAAATGATAAATATCAGCATGGCATGCATGTTTGTTTCTTACTTCACTGCTTTAATAGGGTCAATAAATAATATCGATGAGAAAAACATTTTATCCACTATTTTCATTTTAGTTCATAATTTTGTGCACAAACCGCACACAATAATGCATAAATCACATTAAAGTAGCTCTACACTCAAAAATGTGATTTTCAGAATCTTGGGTGGCTTATGATTATGCAGCTAGTGGAAAAGCTGCTCCAATTTGACATTTCTCACAGAGGACTTTCTCAGTAACTTTGTGTAAAACTGAAGGCATTGCACTGGAACTCAGTTGTGGATTCACAGCACTCGGTCCACAGCTTGAATCAATTGTGGTTTTACATTCTAATTTTCTCAGCTTGTTGCTGTTTAGCAGAACAGAATACCCGTGTTAAACAAAATGTCCACCATTAACCACTTACATATTCATCTTTAAAATGACTATGTGATCTTTGATGGCATCCAAGATTTATTTTGTAATGAAATTCTGAGTTTTAACATAATCTTTTTTCAATAACATACCCACGTTTGACTACCTGCTGATAGTGGTGCCAGCGGGAATTAGATCTTGCTTCATCTCTATTTAAATAGGCCGGTGCAGCAGCGCTTTACTTTTTTAATAGGCATGTAACGATTCACCCAATTAATTATTCTATTCAATTCACAATATTGGGGTCATGATTTGATTTTTCATGATATTCATGAAAAAAATATTAAATGAAGAAAATTGTATTACAAAAAAAATGCAACATTAATTTCCTATTCTTTATCAACTTAAATATTCCTTTTGTTAAATTAAAAAAAACCTTTTATTTCGTTTTCTTAATAACCAACAATAATTATTTATCCACGTTTGTAAAGGATGGAGTAAAACATAATAGTCTATTCACTAAAATTTTCCTTTTATTAAGAATTTAAAAAATAGGCCTTTTGTTAATAAACTTTTATGAGCATTTGTAATATCTTCATTTTTCTTCTCTTTTCTTTGGCTTTCGGCAGTCTGTAAAAAGAGAGCTCCAATTTCTTGTTGAATCTATTTGTACAGTCAGTCGCACAACAGCTCTTTCCCATTTTAGATGTTTTTTTTTTTTGTGTGTGTGTTTTTGTGGCATTAGAGATGTGTTACTTCCACCTACAGTGAAGTCACATGCATTCCCGCTATTTTACGGTATTGTGCCCTCTGCTGTCTCAACAACACAATTACAGCTAGGAAAAACTAAGAGATTATGCAGCCTGGTAATAATTGCAATTCATTTTTTATTTCATTGATTCGAATTGTCATAAAGTTGTATCATGATTTATCGTCACACGATAGCACGATAGAGAGTAGTCACATGCCTATTCTTTAGTCTGTCCAGCTCTTTTACCTCTGCTGTACACCATTCTCTTCTGGTTTGAGCAATATCTGAGTGATATGTTTGAAAGTTACATTTATTTCCTCCTATTAAATGGCATTCTAACACCATTAGCAGTGTCCCCCTGAGCAGTGTCCCCCAGTGCAGCACACAACAGCTAGCATCTAACTAACTAACTCTCTCTCTCTCTCTCTCTCTCTCTCTATTTGGCATATCACTGCAGTGACGTGGCTGCTCTGATGGCTTTTCTTCCAGCCATCACAGTTTCTAGGGAAGAATTACAGTAGTGGTTTCCCGTTGCCTTCTACTGACTTTCCCTTTAAGCTAGCTAACTAGCTTTGCTAATTTCAGTGATGAACAAACCATGAATGTGATATTAATGATTTGTCCAATGGCTCAATTGGGTGGCACGGTGGTGCAGTGGTTAGCACTGTCACCTTACAGCAAGAAGGTGCCGCGTTCGAGCCACACGGCTGACGGGGGCCTTTCTGTGTGGAGTTTGCATGTTCTCCCTGTGTGGGTTTTTTCCGGGTGCTCTGGTTTCCTCCCACAGTTCAGACATGCAGATTAGGTAAAAATTGCACAAGCCCAGATAGATTGGGGACGGTTGTGTCAGGAAGAGCATCCGGTGTAAAAACCTATGCCAAATCAAATATGCGGATCACGATGATCTGCTGTGGTGACCCCTAACGGGAACAGCCAAAAGAAGAAGTCCAATGTCTCAAAAGTTCTTTCTCCAGTAATGTTTGCAGATACAACTCTAGTTCTAAGGATTTATCTAAAATAACAATTGAGTCTGTTGCCTCCAGTGTCAACTACAAGATTCCTGGGAATTATTGTTGATGAAAGTCTGAGCCGGAGAGAACAAACCGACCGGGTTAAAAAAATATATATATCTATTGGTATAATAAGGAGGGTTAGTCATCTTGTCACAACAAACTGTCTCCTAACTCTATATTACAGTTTAATTTATCCCTATCTTTCATATTGTAATATAGTATGAGCGAGTACTTTTCCTACTACTCTCCACAAAATTTTGGTCCTCCAGAAATGTTTTGCTAGGATTGCAACTAGATCAGAGTCACACATCTCATCTGCTCCTCTATTTCAAAAACTTCAGATTCTTACTATTTATGACATTAATATTTTTCAAATATGTGTTTTTATTTATAGGATACAATTAAGTGAGGGGAATATTCCTGAGCAGTTTAAGACTTATTTTAAAGCAAATTCACATGTTCATTCTTACTCAACTCGTCAGGCATCAGATTTTCATCTTCCGAATTTTCTCACTTGCAGAGGTCAATTTTTAATAAGATTTAGGGGCACCAAATTGTGGAATGATTTTTCCCATCTGGCAAAAAACATTTCCTCTATAAAATGTTACAAAAGATGCTTAAAAGACCATTTAATTGCGCGTGTTGTGCGTGGTGCGCGCAGCGGCGTGCCTCAAATGGCTATTCACATACATGCGCGCAGCACCATTAGGACTAATTACCATGCACCTGTTCCAGATTAGAGCACAATCAGAGCGCACGCTTATAAGGACTCTCACTGCACACAGACTTGGTGAAGTATACTTGCAGTATCTAGTGTCTCATGTTACCAAGCCTGATAGTCTGTTTTGATACTCTTGTTCTTGACTCTGTTTTCTGTTTCTTCAACCCTGTTTTGCATTACCTCTAATATTCTGTTTGCACCTCACATGACCCTTGCCTGTTTCCTGGCTGTCTTCGCCTTACGTTTTTGAAATGTTTGCCTGCCTGTTTTCTAATAAACACTCTTCCTGCGATTACATCCGTCATCCGCTTCTTTACATGACATTTATGGTTCATTTATAGTGATATGTATCATTACTAATGCCTAGGAGTTAATACAGACGTATAAACCAATATTCCTTTCCCAAATATTGTGTATATATTTGTTTCCATTAGTTTTGCCATCAATTTTTGTTGTCTTTTTTATGTAATTACTTTGTTTTCTATAACACTGTGAAATTTTAACAATATATACGTGGAGGCTTTAAATAAGCTCATCTCTTCCTGCACTGTATATTAATTGTTTCTCTTTTTTTTGTCATTTTAAATTGTGCAAAATATTTTTTTTTAATGCTACAGCATATTTTTACAGGTTTGTCTGTTAAATACACTGAGAATATGACAATGCCAATCAAGGCTCTGAAACTGAAATCCAGTTCATGCCTACCAGTGACAAATTCAAGCTAGCTTACTAGCTGACAACTAGCTGGTTAAGTTTATCCTAACACTAGCTGCAGTAAAATATAATACAGGTTTTCAGTAGAGTAGTTCTGTCAGTAAATTCAAGTTTTATAACCGAACAAACTGTACTGATATGGTGATTTAGTGATATAGTGATTTCTTAGGCATTGAGAAAAACACATTAAACTTTTATTCAGTATACATTTTTTAGGTTCTGTAAATTGGGTACTATACAGGCCACATGCTATAACATGAATAATGTATAAAACTCTAACTTAAAGTCTAACTCAAAGCCATACACGCTATCAGCCAATTCATGTGTATGCATGTGTGAATTTTTGCATTTGCCATTGAACCGCTAACCTGTGAGGAAGGTGGGATTGGCTGAAAGTGTCTTTAATCCATGATTGTCATGCCACCTTAATACCATCTCCTAAAGGCAGGCCTGTCTCCTGTTGTCCTTGTGATACGGAAGACACACACACACACGCACACACACACACACACACACATACACTTGCTCAGTCACATCATGTGAGAGATGGAAATCAGCCTGCTAGCCACTCAAGCATGAACCAAATGTCAGTGGCGAGCCAGGCAGAGGTAAGAGGACCTGGTATTAATTAGTCCACTGAGGAAAAAATCTGTTTGCATCTGTAAGACAACAATTCAGAATATTGCCCTAACACAGGTGATCCTCCACAGTACTTAATATGATATTATGAATGATAAAGAGCTTAAAGCACTAATGTGGAGCTCTGTGATTGAGATCATTCTCATGCAACAATTGTTCTCTAGTATCCAATGGAAAAATAGGTTGCATTTTGACTCAAACATGCTTTGGTCAATTTTGATGTCTCCTTAGTCGAGGGTCATAGATTTCTGTTGACATTATGTCATGTTATAATACTTTTCAGGCTGATCTACATTGTTACCTAGTGAAGATTTTCACAGTAGCAATGATTACACTATAACAGCAGACTTATGTAGCCTATAATGTTTAGATGTTTATGAATACTTATAACACTGTAATGACATATTTTCTCAATCCCTGAGTTTAATTCTACTATTTGTACAACCTTCTGAAAACCTATCACATCATAACATGGTAAAGTCAATTTTATACTTTCTCTGACCCTGAATTAGCGTGACTTTGGTTTTGATGTTTGATGTGTAACATAATTGCCATTATGAGACCCTTTCAACAAAAACCTATCATTTGTCTTAGGTATTATAACAACTTGACAGTAAAACTAACCAGATGGCACCTACTGGAATAAGCAATTATAAATGTTTATGTAGGTTTAGGTCAGTTGTCAGGACAGGTATTGTGTAAAATATTATTGATTTTTCATACTTCTCTTGCTAACCCCATTTCCAGAAAAGTTGGGATATTTTCCAAAATGCAATAAGAACAAAAATCTGTCATTTGTTAATTCACGTGAACCTTTATTTAACTGACAAAAGT
>JAOTRR010000012.1:13205149-13225156 GCA_028570945.1 Gogo arcuatus | reverse complement strand
TTGTGCTGCTGTCAAGGGATTGGCTGATTAGATAACTGCATAAAACAGCAGGTGTGTGGGTGTACCTAATAAAGTGGCCGGTGAGTGTATACTGTTTAAGTCATTTATGCTGATCCTGTGAGCGGCCATGTTGATTTGACATCACACACTGAAGTCCGAGTTAAGAAAACCATCTCTAGTTTCTGTAGAGGAATTTCAAGTTTCAAGAGTCACATTTCAACACAGCATAATGGCCCACAAACTGCTTTCTTCCCATTAATTCTCACTCCAGTACAGTATTCTCATTAATTCCAGAGACAGACTTCCACACATTCCTCCAGTAGTTTTAACATATAAAAATAAATATATGCTTACGTTCTATTTCAAAGCACTTTGCAAAGCCTTTTCCAGCTAGAACATGGCTTACAGACATTTCTACTCTTTCTACTGGTATCAGGCAGATAGGAAACACACCATTAAAAGTGGACGAAAAGATTAAAACAAGATCTGAAAAGTGCTCGTCTTTGCAGCTCTTAAAAAAAAAAACTCCAGCTCTTCCTCACTATTTGATTTCTGCTCACTGGCTTGACACTGTAGAATTTTAGCTTTGAATAATCAGTTAAACACAATAGTGCAGCCCGGATTCACAGTAAGAGAGAAGATGAAGGCATGATGCTTCAGCATATCGCCATCTGTTTCCTTCCCGTGTGTGACACCGGTCCTCTTCAGACCTCCTGTCATCAAACACACAGCCTGCCATGTTTGTGCTAATTATACATAAAAACAAGACTACTTCAGGGAACAAGCATGCGGTATGTAGTGGTAATTACCTGGTCTTGAGCCTTTGTGGTGTTGGGACGTTTCTGTCAGACCTGACCAAAAAAAAGGCTTGTGAAGGGCTTCCATTATCACATTACTGATGGTCCCTCATGGATAATGGAACAAGGAGTTCATTTTAATGATAAACACAATGACTGGCAGACAGCGAGAAGAGAGGATCAGTAGAACACAGCCCCTCCCTGCTGCCCGGCTTGACGGACGCCGCATATGCAAAACACCACTGTACCTTTTGGACTTCAAACCTCTTCTCTGTGTATCTTGGAGGCATGTAGAACAATTACATATCTACACAACTAAGACTGCTACAAAAGAGAAGACCACTAATGCTATGCACTGGCCTTTTTTTTTTTTACGCATTTCGCTTTCATCTTATTTTTTTAGATGCTGTTTTGTAATATTAAAATGCAGACTCACACCCATGCCCGCTAATCACTGTCACACATCAGTGCATCAGAATCCTTTGACAAGTTGGATACGTGAATTTATTATGAATAAGTCTCATAATTTATTTTTTACATAGACCTTACTCCTAAGAAAAAAAGAGACCGGGATGCTACATGAGGATTCTCATATAAATAAATTCCACCTCCCGAATTTAACAATGTTTACTTCCTTTGTTTATTTTTATTTATAGGGACTTTTCATTCAAAACAAACTGCATATATTTTGTGTGTTTGCTGACAATAAAAAAAGAAAAATCAGAACAAAAACAAAAACACCTTGAGGGACACAGTTTGACTGTGTGCGACTTGAGCAAAAATGCTATTTCAAGTCCCCACAGATGCGATGTAGTCCTACTCATCGAGCAACACAGTTCCTATTAAAGCACAGGTGGTTTCAGAAGAAAATTTAAACAGATGAATGTTGAATATATATTGGTTAATGTGCTTTAAAGACAGTTGTGATTATTATCTACGTTTTCCGCTTAGTAACACAGTAGTAGTAATTACACAGACCTGTCAATCATACTCTCTGTAGTCAGATCAGGTTGTTATGGATCTTTCATCTCTTCCTGAGTAAATGTAGGATTTACTACAAATAAAGTCTGAGGTTTTCTTTTCTTTTCTTTTTCAAGGCACTGTATAAGGTAGCTGTTTAAAGAAATAAAAAAAAGCCCAGCCTTTAAATCAGGCTTGTTTTGCATTCACAGAGTCACAGTCCTGTTAAGGAAGTTTCACTTTTCTTATGCTGTAAAAAATCCTCCTGTCTTTCACCAGGTGGGACTAACTGCTGCTCACACTCCAGATCATCCTCTGATGGGATTCAAAGTGAGGAAATGAATTAATACCCATCAGGAGAATTCTATGCTGTCTTGCCAATGAAACTTTGCACCCTTTCCCAAAAGTTAATTCTGAGGTCTGAAGTTGATACATTCCTAGAACAGCGCACCCTGAAGTGTTTTATTCCTCTTATACCACAGCAATTTGCCAACAATAACAATTTTTGTTTATTAAAGAATGACATACTACTCTTTATCTGTTTATAGTAGTATCTGCTTTATTTGTTTATAGTTGTATTTAATGTTGATGAATATCAATGAAACAAATTCATTCCTGTCATCACTTGCATTCCAGCAGGTATAAACAGTCATTCCATCACCAGCTTCTCTTTTTAAAGTTAATAAGACAAAAAAATTGCAGTTTGTCATTTTATCAAGAAATCAAAGCCCTCCATCATAAAGACATTCCCGTGTCGAAAAAAGTTACAGCTTTACCTCTGACTGTCAAAAAGCACTGACCCTGAATACTCCTTCCAAAAAATAAACAGACAATTTCACCAGATCAACAATTATAAAATCCATTTATGTACATCCCTGCGTAAGTTGTTACTACAGAAATAATAATTCAAATGAGAACAATAATATAAATCTTTGGTTTGCACGGCAGTCTGAACTCATGTCAATGCTGTGCTGTTATAGAAAATTAATCAACACCTTCTGACCAATTAAAATTGAGAATTCAACACTTCTTGTTGTGGTATAATGACATTTTAAATCTGCCAATTCTTGACAGCAACACTTCATATTTTGCCATAATTATGCATTATACAATTATTCATATCAGTGTTAAAATGAATTTGCATCTACAAAGTAACTTTGAATAGTAATACAAAACAATCCTTTTTCACCACAAAGATCGTTCACATAACAGTCAAATTTATGGTTGGATTTTTTACTTGTCTGTGGTATCAAAGGTCCTGCAAGATCCATCAGTCAAAAGGTTCTGTAGGAAACCAAGAAATGATTCTTCTAAGGCATCGCCTAAAGATCTGTTTTTATAGAGTGTAGATTTATCCTGCAAAAGAGTTTCTTATGTGGAATGTATTGTTTTGAAATGACTCGAGGGAATGGTCCAGTCGCTAAACATACAGCACTGAACACCCCTCATTATCATCTTTAATTGAAAATCAGCTAGATTGTATTCATAAATATAAAAAGTTGTCTTTTCACATATATAGCCTGCAATTAGTGGATTAAAGAAATGCATTGTGATGGGTAGAGATTTTTTTTTTTAACAAGCACTAGATAAGATTAAAATATTAATGATAGTATTCCCTGAGGGGAGCTTGTTAATTTGCTAGTACTGGGTTTATGTTTTTATGCAAAATATGTTGTACAGCAAAAAGGACATAAAACGTCTGTAAGATAAATTGATATAAACTATGATACAAACCAATTTGCCAAATAAATATTGTATAACATACTGTACGTACGTAACGTAACCATTGTGGATGACTGGCCATTTCCATAGCTGGTATGCATGTAAAAGTAACTTGCCTTTGTTTATACTCTCAGAAAAACAAGCACTATATTGTACCTTTCCTTGTCAAATGGTTGGTAGCCATATCTTTTGTTCCAGTGCCTATAAATATACAGTATAATGCACATAATTGGACCATAATTAACTTTTAAATTAAAATAAAGCTTGAGAGGCCCACTACACACATGTTTTAGGTAAAAGCTACATGCTAAAGGTAAAAAGTGTACATTTGATGGTACCACCTCAGCGACAGGGAATCGTACAGTTTAGTACTACAGTAGAAACAAAAGTGAACGTAGAACTTGCTAAGACTTACTAGAAACTAACATTTGTCTACAGACATGAGAAGATTTGATTTTGCAACATTTCTACTACAATAATGACTATAATGTAAACCGATATTTGGCTGAAAACTTATGTTGGGTTCACACGACAATTACACTAGAGATGCACTGACACTGATACTGGCCGGTCCCATACTGTGCTCATTTACTCCTGATTGTAAAATAAATAAAAGGCTACAGACAGTGTTAGGTCAGTGAAAATAGTACTGTAAGTAAGTACTGTAAGTACTTGGCCTGTACTTACAGCTGTACAGAGCACTTTTCCAAAGTAAAACAAAACCTGCTTGTACTTACAGCCCTATTTGATCCAAGGTAACTAATGTAGCTAGCTAATGCACTTCATGTAAAATCTACTAGCTAATGTTATGAAGAGAAAGTCTAGTAGCTTGGTGTAGCAAAGCTACAGCATGTGTGCACTTGTCATGCCCACTATTTAAACTGGGGGAAACAAACAGATAAACACAATGTCCCGTGAGGTTACTCACCTTCAGTGAGGTTGCAGTAGGTCACATATTTTGGTATCAGCGAGCACCAGAGACACGTACTCAGTCTGAAAAAACACCCCCAAATTCCCATTCCATTGCTTTTCTTTTTAATCTACTTGTTTCCTTCCTGTCTTTAGCCTCAGCCGAGGCTACTTATAGAAATGCTGTCCCTGTAGGCCTACCTGCTAGGCTGCTGCTATCCTCATTCAGTGCAGTAGAGGATAGCCATTCATAATTCATAGGCCTAATTCCCAGTTAATTTTGCCCCAGGCTCTGTTTTATTTCTGCTTTGTGCTTTGTATGAGTTAGTTTGTTGACAACTCTTGAACATGTCAAACTATCACCGCTAATAATTGCTTAAGGACGCGGAACTTTTGCAAATGTTGGTTCCAGCACGAAAATAGCCTGCATTCCTCTCACCTTATCTAGAACTCTGTCTGATAAATTTTTTATTCTTACCCCCTTTTACGCTTAACAAAGATTCCCCTGTAATTCAAAGCGATAGCTGAGAGTGAAGCAGAAGAAAAAGAATAATGTAGAGCTCTTCTGAACGCACTTCCTTTAAATGTGTGATGGGAAATTCTGCCAAGCGTGGCTCTTCTCTCTCTCTCTCTCTCTCTCTCTCTCTGTTATTGACCAAAGAGACTCCTGTTAAATTTACTGTGCTACTGTTGTGGTGTGTGTGTGTGTGTGTGTGCGCGCGCGCGTGGACCCTGAGGCAGGATCTATTTCTGCGGGTCACCGACGCTTCCCTTCTGTCGGCGACATTGAGAGCGCGCGCGCTGATTAGTGCCAATTAGAGCTGCTGTCACTTTCCCCACACCGAGGCCCCGCCCCTCCTCGTCCCGTCATCCTCCGCGCTTCCCCTCGGAATCGGCCGCGCTTTCTATAAAGTGAGCGCTGCGTGATTGCCACACAGGCTTGAGGGTTTATTCTGAATGCGAGGCGAAAACAAAAGAAAAGCTCGGGGAAGAAGACGAAGAGCGGAGACTCGACAGCACTTCCGAGACGGTGGTGACAGGAGCGTGTCACTGGGGTTCAGTCAGACGTCTCCTCGGGCTTTATCCTTCTTCCCGCAAATACAATATTCCCCCGTCATGTCACCGCTCACGCGCGCCACGTAGCCTACTCATCTCATAAACTAGTAATAGTTTGGAAAATTGGTCGATTCCGTTGATCTTTAATTGATTACACCAGCATGCATGTGCATACAAACTTAGTAACAAAAATATTTAGAATATAAAACTATTGACAAGATGATGGAAAAACAGTATGTCTGGAAAGAGGATTGCATGGAGGCTAAAAAAATTAAGAGCTGGTTGTAGTTTTACTAATAGCCTAACACGCTTAATTGAATAACTTTTCTATTTTATTTGGTGTCGCATGCTTATATTTTATATTGCCTAGTGCAACAATTTCTGTAGCCTATAAGCTATTAAAATGGCTGATTTAAAGTTGTGTTTTTCCCAGCTGTAAGAGGTTTATAATTCCCTGCACTCTTTAATGCTGCTATCTGCAGGCAAACAAATACCAGCAAAATATTCGTGCACTATTCATGAGAGTTGTGTTGTGCATTGTAGCCTATAATTGTCTATTAACAGGCTATGAGAAGGCAAATATTTACAGTAACCAAGTGTTTGAGTATATGTACCACGAGTATATGTAGTAGCCTAGTTGTAGGCCTACAGTATGGACACCCTGCAGGTGAAAGTGCAAATTAGCCTAAAACTAGTCTATTCGTTTTGATTACTATTAGCATAATGGCATGTCAAATATCTAATGATAGGCTGTTATTGGAACAGATCAAGCATGGTTTCTTAATCATGGACATTTTACACAGTGAAGTCGTGGTGAAGGAATATTTGTAGCTATATGAGGACTTTTTTTTGTCTTTCGTGGCAGGATGGTAGGAGCACGCGGTGTCTTGCAGGGAAGACAGAGGGCCCACATGGCGTTTATATTATAACAAAAACCTGATCAGCAGATCTCATTTTAAAGCACATCAGGCCAGTAGTTCAAGGAAGTGAGTGAGTGAGTGAAAAAAAGAAAAAATAATAGAGACCATTAATCATGTTGTATTTAGCCTAATAAATAGCATAATGAATTTTCAGTGTCATTACTTCTTGCGTCTAGGGCCAATGTTGAGTGGAAAATCTGTTACTTCCCTACAAACAAAGAAATAAAGTTGAGTATTTAAAAAAATCATTTTCCACTCAGCTCTCTAGAAGAAAATTAAGCTCAGATTTGAACTGAAGAGAAAGCTGGTCATAATTTCCATTAGGCTGTGAATGGCAGTGACCACGCTACACGCTAATGAGCTAAACCGCAGCGTTATTTCCCAGTTAATTATGTGGCACGCGCTTCACCTTGCTTTGTGCCCGGGTTACTGCCGACACTATTACCGCATTAATATCCGCACGGAAACCATCCCAGCCAACTAGTCACGGCTAATTACACATTTACATACAAACACCCAACAATCTTTTGTCCTCTGTAATTTATACCATCAATATGCCGTTTAATCAAAACAAAGGGAGGGGGATGTGTTTGCTGCAAACATACTAATTGGCACCATGCTGACTCGCTGCAGTTTCGTGAGGCTTAAATGGAATGACAGTAATAAGCAGTGGACAAAGCTTGACTTAGAGATCTACATGCACATAGCCGACATACTGTACTGAGCTACTACAAGACATGAGACTTTCCCAAGTTTTTAGTTGTCAGAAGAGCACGCGCGCGTTCAAACAGTATTGATTTGATTGGACGGCGCTACTTTCCGAGAGCCAATCACAGCGCGCTTTCCAGCCTGGCCTCCTCTCTGCACTCCAGGCCACACAGGGCACACATACATTCAGACAGGACACGGTGATACTGAACCCCAAACACCTCTTCTTTCATGGCTTTTCCCTCAGGAAGTGTTACAGTGGAATGTTTTGACCAATGGCAAAAGTACTGTACCATCATCTTTCTTTCTTTTCTTTTTTTTTGTTCCTCCACTTACTATTAGGCGCTGATGCTGTTCTTTATGAAACAGGACAGAATAAAAATAATTTTAGTAGACCTAGTCTTTTTCACAATGCCATAAACAGAAAGTAAAATGCCTGCCAACGGTGAAACTAGTGCTCCATGGGATATAGAGGATAACGCAAAGAGGACACTTGCAGTGCGCAATGGCTCCACCAGGGGGAGTCTTAACTAGCAGTTTTAGAAACAGCCTACTTTTCATAGCATGCAGGATTATTATATATTGTATAACGTATATCTTATGTTAAAAAAGGAAATACAATTGTATTGTACAACTGCATGTTTATTGTATTTATTTATAACTAGGTTCTTGACTGGTTCATCTAAATAAATGTCTTTAATCCAAACCTCAATAACTCAAAAATAAATCAGATTATAAAGAAAATGAATATGGACCTGATGTGTTCTATCAGTAGAAAGTTCAGGAATATAAAAAGCTTGATGTCTCCAATAAATAGCCAGACTATTATTGTACACATTTGGATAATAAGATCAATATCTAAATAGTCAGATTTGTCAGATTACGTATATAAAATAATTGTGTGCTCTGTGAAATTTACTTTACAGTTAAATGGGTCGCTGCTGTTGTAAATCATTCCATATGTACATGTATATGTATGTTATGTTACTAGAAATGTCCTGTATATTGAGTTTGAATAAGGGTTGATAAGCACATATGTATACTGTAAATATTTGTTTAGGATGATTTAATCTAGGGCTGAGAGTAAGATTCTCTCTGCCCCTAAATAAAAGGCTGAAAGCATCTCTGCATACCAACAACAGTGTCTGTTCCTCAAGCATTTGGTATTGGTAAACAACATATTTAAGCCTAAAACAATGTGTTTCCCCGATGACCAGAATTATTTATGAAACTAAACAGAATCCGACTGTTAGCCATATGGGACTTCTTTCTAGATCACTACACAAACGCTTGCTGCTCTGATTTCTGCTGTCATCCTGACCCTCTAAACAGTAAATACTCTTTCATCAAATAGAAACTGTTTATGAACACATAATAAAGCCCGGTACATTGTTAAAACATTGATTCATTTCATCAGAGAATGCTAACTACGACCCTGCAACTAGTTATCAGCTCCTAACTCCTCTCATCTATATGAGAGTAGAAAAGTGAGCATTTAAAAGAACTGTAAAAATATAAGGATAGACCTTAGCTGTTAAACTCAAGGGTTATCACAGTCAGTGTCTTGACATGCCACAGTTGGCCAGAAGATGACAACAACAAATGAAACCGCCACAGGCTTTGTAGAAAAGTGCCACACCTAATTGAAACATATGTGCCTCTTTCTAGTCTTTGGTCTGTGCTTTGGTCTGAGAGGCTCTTGCATTGGCCTGTGAGTGGCTTGTGCAGACTGGTGTGAGTGGAAAGGGGGTGAATCACCTGCAGGAGTGCTGATCCTGTCTCTTCCCAAACATCAGAGCCGAGCGCTCGTGTCAGAGCAGGAGACAGATGCTTAGAGCTTTCACCTCTGGTTCAGATGCTGTTGATGGTATGCAGACAGTCATCCACCTTCAACACAAGAAACTGGGAAGCAATTATCACAGCCCTGAATTCAGCAATGGATTCAGAAACTCATTTCACAGTGAAAAACAAAATAAGAAGTTTGTTTCAGAACATTTCTTCATGGCTACTTCCTTCTTATGGCCTCATTAGTTTAATGAGAGCTAAACTCATAACCCTGAAGCAGCCTATTGATCCAGGCATCAAGTTTAGTTGTAACAAGCACAAGTGTTAGCAAGTCGCCGCTATTTATGACTCAGCACTTCTGAGATGACCAGTGATTTAATCTGCTATTGCATTTTCAAGTATGAAGTCAATCTGGAAAGCTGTCAATTTTGAAACCTGTCACCAAGTAAGAGGTTTGCAAAATTTTGTCATGATGTTTCAAAAGAATTTGCATTTTTTGTTTTACTGTTAACAATAGTTACACTACTTTTATTCATCACTAAAATCATCTTTTTCCCCTTAATATTATGCCTCTCGTTGAGTAATAGCATTCACCATAATCTATGCTCAATTCAAAAAATTAATTCAGCATTTAAAAAAAATACACTATATGGTCAAAAGGTTTTGTACACCTGACCATCACACCTAAATGTGCACCTTCCCCAAATGTCTTTGTATGCTGTAGCATTACAATTTCCCTCACTGAAACTAAGAGGCCCAAACATGTTCCAGTAAGACAATGCCCCAGTGCACACGGAGAGGTCCGTGAAGACATGGTTTGCCAAGTTTGGAGTGGAAGAACTCGAGTGGCCTGCACAGAGCCCTGAACTCAACCCCACTGACCACCTTTGGGATGAACTGGAACACTGACTGCACCCCAGGCCTCCTCATCCGACATCAGTGCCTGACTTCACTAATGCTCTTGTCGTGCTAAATGAAAATCCCTACAGCCATGCTCCAAAACCTAGTGGAAAGCCTCTCCAGAAGAGGCAGCAAAGGGGGGGGGGGGGGGGGGAGAGCCTAAATCCAGAATTTAAAGAAAAAAGAAAAAGACTTACTAACCCTAACCCTAGCCCTCGTTCAGAGTAATGCGTAAGTGTGTCCAAACTTTTGACTGGTACTGTATGGATGTTATGGTCAGGTATCCACAAATTCTGGTCATATAGTGTATACTGTATATATGATACATGATCTGTGAAATGCCTGTTATATAAAACGGTGTGTATACAATTCGAAATGTATTGTTATTGGGTGAAAAATCGAGGAAAAGACAAGATGAATAGGATTTAAAGTCAAATGATCCAAGTTGTTTATCCATGTGCTATTTACTGTGTCGATCAGCAGCAGGTGATGATACAGGGCGAGTTCCCCAGAGAGTGCTGGAGCCAGCAACAGAGCACTAACTAATTCATCTTCCTGTTCAGCCTACATCACATCCCTTGCATAAACACGTTGTCTTATTCTGACTGAATATGATTATAAAATGTAACGTTTGGATTAAAGACAGACATAATACACAAATAATGAGTACCCTTATAATGTGTACACCTCTTAGACTGTGTATAGGGTTTACTGTTGTGCTACAGAAGTTTAATTTCATATACTATTTGGAAATAATGTTTGGAAGCAATAAATAATGTAACTCTTTTTATAAGTCCACTGATGATTTTGTTAAATTCCAAAAACTATAATTTGAGCAAAAAGATAAAATAAGGAGGGGCTGGAAGCTTTATTAACACAAAGCAGGTTCATGAATCACGGAAGGAAGATGAATATGGGAGGCTTGCTAAATTAAATGGTATTTAGCCTTGTGCATAGCACAGCAATAGATCTGTAAGGCAGACATACATAACCTAGAATCCCTGCATCCCTGAGGCCTTCAGGTTTCCCACTGCAAGAGGTCAAAACCTTATATGATCTCTCATAATACAGGGCCAAGCACCAGGCTCTCACCACCACAGAATAGACTCTCATTCTTCACATCACAGCTACATGTCTGTGAATGGTATCGAGCGTCTGGGCCTTATGAATAGGAACAATGCTAATGTGGCGTGTACGGATGCAGTATTCCTGCAGGACATCGGAGAGGGGGGTTAGACAGAGAGTCTCTAAGCTGCTGTCATACCTTGCGTAATTATGATTAACGATGTACCTGGGAAGATGTTCTCTCCACTGAGTTTACACTGAGATGTGTTCACTAAATATTATCACTGCAGCAGGAGGCTGCCAAGGGGTCCACTGATGGGGCAGGAAACAGGAGAGGCACCATGCAGGAAAAAGGTTGCCTCACATTCACATTAGAGAAGGAGACTAAATAATGTTTCATTTGCAGTTTAGGTGTCTAAACCTTATGCTATTAGGTATAAAAACAAATGTAAATGTATGTCACAGCACTTCCAATTAAACACGTTTACTAAAGAGGTGAGAACATTCTTCATTAATTAATTATGCAAGCAGTGCTGGTGATCCATGCACTTCTCACAGGAGCACCATAAATAATGTGAAGGAGTCGTCAGTCAGCTCAGTAACAAAGACAACGACTAAACAGTTTCATTTGTAGTGGGTACGTATCTCGCTGGGTACATATTTCATTTCATTACATTGAGAATTGGGTTTTATAGAGACTGGTGGGATCACAGATTGATAGCATTCTGACCAGGGCTATACAAGAAACCTTTTCTACATATCAGAGATCTCTCTCTCTCCTTCACTCTTTCACTTTCTCACACACTCTCTTACCCTCTCTCCCTCTCCCTCTCTCCTTCTCCTGTACCCACATGCTAGATTGTTATAAATGCTGTTTATGATCCTGCTATGACAGCTGTGAAGGGCAGGGACAGCAGAGGATGCAGCCGCAGCATATTCCTCAATGTCTGAATATGTTATGACATTGTAAAGGATCCAGTCTTGTAATAGCTAGGCTCATCGTTGCTGTCCTCCTCATAGTTTAGCAGAGGCCTGGTTCTAGTCCTGTCCTTGATTTCCTAATCATTGAGATTAATATGGACCAACCAAGTTCATTCTCATATGTGTGCTTTTAAATATTAAGTTAAATATTATAATATGGTATCCCAAATTTGACATTTTAAAATTTATTATTTATTTATTTAATTCATAAAATAAAAAAACATTCAATAGTTGTATTAAGAAATTTAAGAAACGTAAATAGGCACAGTAACTGATGTTACTAACAAAATAAGGCATTTATTGTAGGTAGTTTCTGGATATTTGGCAAATATCCTGTAAAATTTATAAAATTATCCCAAAAGGCACGAAAGAACATTCTCAGAAAGAACCAACAATCTCAGTACTGCTTTTATTCAAATAGGAGGAAATAATAGCAGTGTTGAAAGAAATCCACCACTTTAAATGCCATGGACATAATTACGAGTGGCTTCAGTAGTTTTGACTGTTTTATGGCCTCTCCACTGTAAGACTGCCACATGCTATTGTAATGCGTTATCCACTTTCATACATCTTCTGCTAAGAAGAGTGAAGGTGTTGGGAGACAGCCACCCCAACTAGACATCCTTGTCCTTCATCCCTCTCCCTCAGCCATATGCTTTATAGCCAACAATAAAATATTTTACTGCTAAATAAATTGGGATCGTATTGAAATGCTGCTCCTATATATGTCAGCGAAGACCTACAATTATTTTTTAGCATTGGCGAGCCCATAGTTTATCATAATGTGAGAAGTGCAACTGGCGCTGGTACACATCATTGGCTTTTCTTGCTTAGTTAGATCGTGAAGGTCAGAGTTCCTTAGGCTTTTATGGCTGTTTAACTTTGGAGAATTATCACATGTGAGGATGCATGCTGATTTACAGCCCAGAGAGGGGCTGCAGTCAGACACGCAGAGTTTAAGGGCTGCCAGGCCAGGCTACTTAATAATCATCTAACCCAGTGCAAGTGTGCACATAGTAATATAAGATTAATTGGTTTACATGTAAAATGCATGACTGTTTTTTGCAGCCAAATAAGTGAAAATAATTGATTAAGATATATTTGTGTTAAAATACTATTTCCTGCAATTTGCCCTCCTTGCAAAAGCCAACTCCCACCTGACTCCAAGTCTGTGAAGTAATTTAAATCTTTCTTCAATAAAAGCAGGGAACACTATTGATGGAAAATGGCAAGGTGACATTCAATTTCCATTTGTTAATTAGTATTTTCATGATTAGGGCAGATTCTATACCCAGGCTCTATAGATCTAAAGGCTCACAATAGTGTATGCTTTGCAGCACTGCAGATAATCTAGTCTGGTTAGACGGATGAGAGTCCATTTCAAAATACATCACAGAAGGAAAAAAATTAATCAGATATAGTTACTTAGTTTACTTTATTCTTGAGAAAATTATAGCTACAGCCGGCATAGCTGCAGGTTTTATTCCAATCATACAGGAGTCATCTGATTCCACCTGTTTAATTAGTTGTTTTTGGTCTTCAAATGACTATTAAGTGTGTTGCCTGTTTGTCTGGGATGAAAACTCGCAGCCACACCAGCATTTTGTGGGTAAGATTGAAGAGCCATGTTGTACGGTATATCAATAATCATGACCTAACTGCTAAAATGCAGCATGGTGTAGAATTAAAAGATCCATTATGGGCAAAACACATCCTTTACCCAGACCCAAGCCAAACAGCACATCATTTAAGAAAACAATATTTAATTATGGAAATGTTCAATTGATTAGGTGCCAGGAAAATAAGTATTTTTAGCCTCCTACAAGAATCTCTCTCTCTCTCTCTCTCTCTCTCTCTCGTCAGCATAATCAACACAGTGTGCATAATTTATATTAGTTACTTAAAAATGCTACACACGATCTGAGCGAAAAAGTAAAGAAGTTTGTTTTTTTTCATGTTTGTGCCTATTAGCCCCATATTAATTAATCCTCTCTCCCATAACTGAACTGAGCCATGAGCTATATTAATACATAACAGTTTCCTCAGTAAGGAAATGAAGTACATGGGGAACTGCTGTTATTTTCACAAACATTTCCACAGTTGCTATTGCCATAGCTGAAGTGAAATAAAAACAGATGTGTCCTATTTCTTGTACTAAATCACGATTCTTCTTCCTAAAGTATTAATTTGTAGGAGGAAGGCATGTTTGCAAAGAAGTAGAGACCAGACCAGAGCATACATAAACACATAACATGCTACACACAGAAAGCTTTAATTCAGCCACTAGAGGGAGAGTTCATCTTCACAGGAGTACTGCAGCTCTCCATGAACTCCAATTTCAGCCATGACTGCAAACACATTATTGAATACTCAATTGAATATTATAACAAAAAGTCCTGGGCCTCCTGAGCATACAGATTAAACTTCATCTACACAATAAGGGAGGTCCAATAACAGAAAGAAATTGGAATAAACTTCAGTTGTCCTTTCTCCACAGTGTCGGCCCTTTTTTTTTCCAAGCGTCTGCATTTTACCCCTCGCCATCCATCATCCCATTCTGAAATACTTCATCGCTTTTTTTCAGGGATTGTTTGTTTTGTTGTTTGTCAACATGACAGAAGAGATGTGCTTTCTAAAGCACTGTGTTAAAGAAGCACCCTGAAGTAGAACATACACACGGTTGCCATGGAACCCATTCATGTGCAAATGTCTTCATTTAAATATTTTTAAGAGGATCAGTTCAGATTACGCCAAAGTTTGACAGAGATAATTCGATAGCTTGTGTAACGGCTTTGTTCACCAGGGCAATAATTCATGGTACGTCAGTGTACCTCAACAACCCACATATTTAATTAAGTTTACTTTGAGAAATGAGGACTTATAAGTGGTTCCTAGAATTATGTCAACTTGCTGAAAGAAACTAACCTTGACACACTCTCTAAACGAGATCAACATTATTAATCTGGCTCACTTCACACTTCACTCTTTGGTTTAGGTTTAATATATAAGTGGATTACAAATCACACTTATTAAGTATGAAAAATAAAACAACAACAGAGTTTGGCTTTAAGTTATTAAAATGGTGCCTCAATAACCACTGGTAAAAAAAATAAAAATAAAATCACACAGTAATTCATAATTGTTCCAAATGTAATGCAAAGACATAGCCGTGTTGACCATATATTTATATTTGCTCTCCAGCTTGCATTATATGATAAACATACCATGGAGACCCCCTAGCATTTGGGACAAGTAAGGAGTGCTTAAATATTTATGCCTAAGCCTCTTGAGGCCTGCTATTAGTTGTGAGATGTTTTACTTTTGGAGACTGTCACAGCGCTCTAACGGTCATTAACTACAGGGGTGACAGGGACCTCTGGGTCAAACATTTTGAAGCAACAAAAGGCTGTGATAGAATCACTTGGTGAGCCCCAAATTACTTCTGTGTCATTGCCGAACAATATTTCCCCCAAAAGCATTCCTCACTCTGTTAACGCCATGACCCCTTTCACTGCATATGGAAATGATTGTTTGTATATGGCACTAGGGGATGGAGATGGCAAGCAGTTCACGGACATTGTTGCTGCCAGTGTCAACCCCCAACAGGCCGAGCACTGCCTCCCCCTGTTTTGTTGTGCTTTGTGAGAAAAGTTGATTAAAAACAGGTTGGGACTGAAGACCGGGAGTTGAGAATGAACATGTTGGGGTGGAGCGGTGAAGTTGGGGAAACCAAACATACAAGACCTCACAGGGAACAGCATAAAAACATCCACAGACATGGGAGTCCTTCTGCAGACAGAATTACTCAACATGGCTGTGATCATGGTTTTATACAAGGAAGGAATTAGTTTGGAAATAAACTAATTAAGATACCGAGCTCAGAAATAAAAATAATCACTGGTAGCTAATTTTATGTTGTATACTGATAATAATCAGCATCCAAAAAAAAAAGATTTAAATAACTCTTCCGTTAATGTGATACTTGACATCACATTTCTGCCAGAAATCCTGACGGATGTACCTTCCTAACCTGTATTCCACCCTTGACTGACAATGCAGAGGGAATAATGTATGACGAACACAGACCCAATCAGATGGATGGCAAACGGCTTCCAAAAAGGGGCTAAAGGACAGAAGAGGCAGGGAGGTTCCAAATCCCCTCTCAAGCCTAAGTGGGTGGTCCTTTCACTGTGGGGTAACCGAGCAGTCGCCAAGCATTCGGAGAGAGGCCAGTGAAGGCTCGCTCTTCAGCCTCACAGCTCACCAATGTGCCCCATACATCCACAGAATGATATTCACGCAACACTGGGTTTATTTAGAGCCCTAGTGCTGGCACTGGACGATCAAATGACAGCCAGAGTTTGAGCCCCCCTGAGGATTAAAATGATTCAAGGGAGAAAAAGGAGAATGACTTGAGAAAAGAAGTGATTCAGGGAAAAGGACTGTTTTCAAGGATTTAATTCAAACATGAACTAAAGTTACAACAGCAGGCTGTCGTATAATAACCTGAACCAAATGTGGGGCAAAATGCCCCAAATTCAGGAAAGAAGTTAATTCTCTCTATGTTTAATAACCATGTTGATAATATGAATCTAATGACATAATGGCAGGAAGCATTCACACTTTACCATCTGCTGCAAAATCCATGGAAGCCGTATTTTCAGTAAAATATTCCTTTCTCTCTCTCTCCTCTCTTCTCTGTCCTGCCTCCCGGAGGCCATGGGAACACTGTAACATGCTTGAGCAACCTAGTGTAATGCAGATTTACTACATAGTGTCACACTCATCACACCTTGCCATGTCAAATAAAAGGCTGTTAAAAACAGCAGAAGAAAAAGACTGACAGGCAGGTGGATGCCTGTGTCAGAAACACCGTTCTCTCTCTCCGGCTCTACACGAGACAAAAGAGAGAAGTGAGGAGGAGTGTGTGAACACTTGTCACACAAAATGGGATTTTATTGGAAATATTTGAGGGAATGTTCAACTTTGACAAAGAGTTGTCAAAGAGTCAGACTTGAAATTCATCCTGCTGCATACATTAGCTATTAGAGAATGTGAAATTTAGTGTCTTCTTGAAAAGGTAACAATTTGAGTCTGGTCTTGATTCATTATAAATGATTTCAATGCGTATTGATTATTTATATTTATTTAGTTTATTCCGTTCTAATAAAATATAGAGAATGTAGCGAGCCAGCTGCAAAACTCTAACACCTTTTTCACTTAAAGGTTACAAATTACCAAGACCCCTCCAAAATGGCACAGCATCCAAATAAGGAATAATGGGGTGCTAGTGCCTACCAGCAAAGCACATTAGAACTGTTTAAGTTGGCCCCCACAAAGTCGCACATTTCAATTATTTCAAAGCAGCCTCCAATTAAAAGCTACAAACATGCCTTTTGAATGCAAACTAACACAATTAAAAGTGTTTCAGGAGTGTATTAGAGGAATCAGTTCTGAATTAGTCCACTGAATACACAAGCCCCCCTGGTTTCATCTCCCGCTTCTTTCAGCCCAGCCCAGGAAAGAGGGAGAGGGCTCTTTTTGAAGTCAAAGGGGTTTTCTTTTCTCACTCTCCTTCCTCTTTTTCTTTCCTTCTCTCCCTCAGAGGAAAAGAAGATTGAGTCAGCCTAATCTGCTACTTGTACATTTGAATGTGTAGTGAGCAGAGATGATCCCAGTTGCCTGATAATAGCCCAGGTGCAGAGACAGTGGCCGTGGCTAACTTGTTCTCAGCGGGGGCTGTATATCATGGAGGGGCAGGCCACCCTTTGAAGATGCATGCCTGCTTTCAGCAGCTGATTTGTGGCTGTGAAGGCCAGAGCTTTACAGCTGCGCGAGAGCCCCCTTACACCTACAGCTGGAGAGAGTATAGAGAGCCACCCAGCTTTCTGCTGCATGCTTAAGGGCCCTCAACTACATCACTGAACTGTCTGCGCAGATGTTTGAGGCATCATTTATTTAAAGGCATTATTTATTCAAATTTATTTACAGTAGCACACATGGGTGCTGCTGGCACTTACTGGAAAATCTTGCACGTTTTGTATGATAGCAAACAGAAGGCAGCATACTATGACACATTCTGACTCAAAGTTGCTATCAGGATTTTAAAACATGCTGATAAATAAGTTTCATAGCTACACCCTACTGTCTCTTTCTCTTTTCCAGACTGTCACTTATTCAGTGAGCTCTGTTTGCACTAACCATCAAGAAGGTCAAGAGAGGCAACTCTCTTTGACTTATTCTTTGACCTGTGTGACAAGACAACAGCCACTGTTCCCTCTTTCACTCCCATGCTGCCCCTCCACAGTGCCACCTAATGAAGTCAAAGAAAGAAAATTAGCCGTGCATTGCATGGGCCCCATTGACAGTGTCATTAAGGTGGCCTGGTACAGGGTTGCCCACACTCACTCGCAGGGTCCTGCATTCCTCTGTTTGTTATTGAGATGGTTATTTACACTGGTAGACAGAGAAGCTGGCGGCCTGGTAGCGAGCTCGAGGGGGGACACGCCAGCGTCTTCCTCCCCCGGCTGGATGACAATTAGCAGTGGGGAGCGGCTTTGGACAGCCATTCATGTCCATCTGAGGCTGGGAGAGGGAGAGCAGTTTTACTGCCATTGAATTATGGCCATTCTCTTTTCTCAGGCCCTCGATTGCACACTAATGGCTCTGTGTTAAAGCCACCCATTCTGATTACTGTGCACCTGTGAGCAGGAAACTGCCCTTTTACACTGAGCTAGATCCTTTACTACCAATAATCAATGCTTCAACAACAATAATAATAATAATAATAATAATAATAATAATAACAACAACAATAATGAATTGAGATTGTTAAAGATACAATGAAATAACAACAGAAAAAAAACTGAAAACAAGAACAATCATGTTTAATACAATAGTATTGTGTGAATTTTTGGGGAAGACAATGTAGATATTGGGGCCGTAGCATCTAAACAGTTAGTGCTAATTTTTTTTTAACATGGGCTTGCTGTTGGTTGATCTGAGAAATCAAGCATTAACATATTTAACTGGAGAAGTTGTGGAATGTAACTAATTGCTCAAAATATGTCAGTCATAAATATAATATTTTCCATGTCTAATGTAAATAGAGACATAAATAAGATCATTTTAATCAATTATAACACATGTAGGTAGGTAGAGTAATAAAGTATTGTAATGAAGCCATGTGACTGTCTACTGGTCACTGAAAGTAAGGAAATGAATGGGAGAGAGGGTGTGACTGCTATAATGGAAGCACCTTTAAAGACAGGATGGATGAAAGCCAGAATGTCCAGGTCACTTGTGCTGTTAAATAGAAGGCGTGGGTCATACCATAGCCTGAGGAAACACCTATATTGAACTCTCAGCTAAAACCTGTATTTAGGTCAAATAATCAAAGCTATAGAAGTTAGCAGGCTTGACCTGTAATTCAGTTAGCTAAACTGATTAATCTGCATGATGACTCCATGTATTCAGTCAAAATTACCAACAACACACTTTGTTAATATCCATCATCGCTCAAGTCTTTAACAATATGAATATGAAATATGAAACATGAAGCTGATGTCTACAGAAAAAAGTGCTGATGGAAACAAAGTCCTATTTTTTCTTTCTAATGGTTTATTAGGAACAATAAGCCTTTTAGTTCTCCCTATTTCATCATTCTGTGCTTCTTTTAATTGACTTATAATAACCTACATTCACTGTTGTAATCAGACTATGAAAGCGTTCCTCAGAGAAATTCACGTGCCTGGGATTGGGAATAGTGTAATGGCACTAACTCCAGGAATAAAGTCGTTCCTTGTCTTGTTTATTTACTGCCTCATTAGCATCCACAAGCATAAACACGTTCAGCTACAGTAACCAACAAAGAGCCTCCTGAGTATTATGGTTGCAATAGAAAGCTCTGTTTAACTGAACTCAGTTATTCAATGTGTAGGTAGCCTTTGTGATTGACTTCTGATGTATTATCTTTTTATAGCCATAAAACCAAGAAATCATCCATAAACATAGGAATATTTTTTAAATATTGGTAAAATATTATACACACATACACACACCGATCAGCTATAAAATTAAAAAATACTGACAGGTAAAGTGAATTATATTGATTATGTTGTTACAATGGTACCTGTCAAGGGGTGGGATCTATTAGGCAGCAAGAGAACAGTCAGTTCTCGAAGTTGATGTGTTGGAAGCAGGAA
>JAOTRR010000012.1:13070040-13080985 GCA_028570945.1 Gogo arcuatus | reverse complement strand
TTCACACAATCTACAAAAGCTGAAAACTTGTTCCAAGTCTCCCCGCTCTCCCCTACAGGGTGCTAGGAGTGAACAGAAAAAGTGCAGGCAGGTGAGAAGTGGCAGCGCTTTTACAGAATGGGCGTGGACTAATGTCTCCCGCTGACGTCATGGGACGGAGCGGCCGAGTGGGCGTGGCTTTGACACTGTGTGCTGCTGCATCACTGAACAGCATGAGGATGAGGGAGATATAGCGGCTGTTAGACGGGGAGACAGCTTTGGCCTGTGTCTTTTAAAGCCATATTTTATTGGACGGCTGATTTGTCGGCGTGAAATGAGGAATTATGACTGACTAAAGACAGGTAAGACATGTTTGAATCTCGCTGAACGCTAACCGGCTCGTCGAATCACTGCGTACCCTGGGCAGGTGCACCTGTCTTTCCCCCTACGTGCTCGTGCCGCTTTCAGTTGCATCTTGCGGATGTCGAGGTCTGTATCCGAGGCGTTTCTGAAGCGTGTGCTCAGGAATTTTCGGTGTATTTTCAGAAATGTATCAGGACGCAGTTCCTTCTCGTTGCATCGGTAGAATCAGCCGGAAAGCTGTCTTTTTGTCTATAGACGTGTGGCATCACGGATTATCGATGTGGCGTAACGACATCAGACCACAAACAATGCGCTTTGCTTGAAACATCAGGACTGAACATTTAAATCGTTTTTATTGTCAGCACTGAACAGCACCAAGTGGGTTTAGAATTCAGCCTGCACTTATTGCACAACATCAGGATATGCTCCCGTTTCAATATGTAACCTAATATAACTTAGTCTATTTTATAGACGCTCTAAGATGGGCTGTAAGGCTGTCTACCTGTAAATCTGTCATTAGTTAACTCACAGTTTCCTTATCAACACTATGAATGGTACAACAACAACAACAACAACAACAACAGATCTCAATTATGCTTTGTCAGCGTTGCATGTAGCCTCTTTAATGAATTTCGGCTTATGTGAAGTTCAACGGGCCAACCTAATTCTGTAGCGCCCCCCCCCCCCCCCAGGGTTGCTTGAAAGTTTGTGAACCCTTTAGAATTTTTTGATTTCTGCATAAATATGATCTAAAACATCATCAGATTTTCACACTAGTCCTAAGTCCTAAAAGTAGACAAAGCCAACCCAATAACACATGAGACCATAATATTACACTTCATCATTTATTTATTAAGGGAAATGAAAAATGATTACAGATCAGTTATGGTTATTAGTCCCTTATGTAATATGCTGCTTTCTTTACGGACATACAAACATTTTTTTCTGTAATATTTAATTTAGTGCTCAAAAATTAATGTTTAGAAAATGTTTTTGTACTGACTCGATAATGTAGAAGTCATAAAATAAACATCTATAACAAAGTTTGTACTAAAATAGGGTGCCTAAGACTTTTGCATATATATATATTTATATATATATGTATGCTACATTTATAGATTATAGATAACTAATCATGCTACCATCTAAATGCTTTTGAGACACCAGTGTGATATCATCTGTCTCTTGTAGTCTCTTTAGTGTGTAGCCACTTGGTGCTTTAATACAAACGTCATAATTACAGACTATAGACCTATAGACTCGCCTTTTTTGGGTGAAAGGTAATGCTAGCCCAGTTTTCTTCCATGCAGACCTTTACCTTAAGCACTGTAATGCAAATCTGTGAGAATTACACAGCAAAAACATCAGTATTGAATCGCCAGTGTTTATTTAACTCTAGATAGACCCAGATAAACACTGTAGTGTTAAACAATCCCTAGAGATCCTGCCATGTGCTATGGACAAGGATTCGTTTCTGGCTTTTTTGTTTTTGAACCATTTTGGTTTGGTGCACACTACACATGAAAAAAAGGGTCATTACATATCATGTACAGGATCTATGGGAAATGTGCATCATATGTTAAAGATATGTGAGTAATACTTAGCATATGTGAGAGTTGACCTGGAATATCCTGAGTGAATCAGGTTCTGTGTGTGTGCTACGCTTTAACCTTCTCAACTTGTGAACAAATATTTTAGATTTAGAAGAAATCTGAAGGATATCCTGACGGCCTGCATAAACATAATAGATATTACTATGTTCACAAACTGTGTGCCTGTTGCACATTATATCTGATTAAATAAACCTAAAAGTTGCATTTACAAATGCGTATTATTTAGCAATTCTCCAAACAGTATTCAGAATCATACAAGTGGCAGTACAAGCATAACTGTGTAGCTAGTGTATAGTTGTGTAATGTGTTCTTTACATGTAGTAGTGAGTTGCATTTTCAATCTGTCCTTCTCCATCTCCATCTCTTTTGTCATGTAAGTGAAATTTAATTCAATGATATTTTACTAAAGCAAATAAAAAATAAATGAGGAGTTTGACCTGGGTGGCATGGTGGTCCAGGGCCCATGCTTTGGTCCAGAGCTTGGGTTACTGTCTGTATGGAGTTTTGCATGTTCTCCTCATGTTTGTGTGGGATTTCAGCCAAAAATATTACAGTAGATGGATTGATTACACTGAATTGCCCCTAGGTGTGAATGTGTGTGTGCGCGCATGTTGCCCTGTGATGGACTGTCATCCCATTTAGGATGTATTCCTGCCTCATGCCTAGTGTTCCCAGGATATACTCCACCATGACCCTGACCAGGATAAAGTGCTTACTGAATATGAATGAATGAAGAAATGACCTTGACCTGACAGTCTCTGATTTTATCAAACAGCCCAATGAGACATTTTTGTCCCATGCTGCTGGAGTTCCACTCTGTCTTTGTTAATTTATTACACGCAGAGATGAGCCGTCAGAGACATTGAGAGACAGACGGAACAATCAGAGCAAAGAAGCAAAGTGGAAACTTTGACCAGTGTGGTCACTGTAGGCCTGTGTATAGCAGGGCAATGGGGCTACGCTTGGCTACTGATCAGTTACTACATGAAAGCACACACTTCATAGGCACGTTCAGAAACAGTGAGCGGAAATCATGCTGGTATAGGGTTACTCAGAACTCAGGCCTTGGCATTTCAGTATTACTGCGTGCTGCTTTTTGAACTCATTAAGAAAACATAATTTTAATGGGCTAGCATAATTAAAATGGTACTGATATATAGATACAGATCCATAAAATATGTTGATATGTCAGTAGCTAATATGTGATATGTAGGCTATATAACTACTATTCAATATCTTTCAAAATGATAAGTACATTAAACTTTATGGCTTTATGTAGAGGCCATAAACTACAACAGATTTTAAAAACGTAAGGTTGTCTTTATTATCTCTCATTTCATAATTGTGTGGATTAGTTTATCACATTAGTAACTATCAGAAATTCACATAATCTACAGTCATGCTGTGTATTTACAATACAAAACAGTAGTTATTTTATTTAACCAATAACTCATGGTAATTAGTAATTTTCCCCAACAGATTGCTGTAGTTGATGTATATGTAGTTCTTAGGGAAATTAATCAACACAATCATTACCATGAGAGTCTGAGGGGAAAAAACCCCCAGAATGTCAGAATTGTACGTGTGCAAAAAGGTTGGTATGAAAATCCAGTGTATGGCACTGAAATGAAAATATCAAAGATGCATGTCATCGATTTATTTATGCATAATTGCAGAATCTGAAAGATTGCTGTCTTTTATTTTGACAGTATGCCATGACATTTATGAACAATACAACTGCACTCAAATACTCAGGTTTTCTCATACTGTGCCATGTTACTGTCTTTGTATTTTTATTTTAATTCTTTTCGTTTGTGAAGAGTCTTCAAGAATTCAGTCCCAGTCATTTTTAACTTTGGTTAAAAACAACAACAACAACAACAACAACAACAAAAACCAAAAACACACAGGATCACTTATGTTTGGTCAAATCAAGGTTAGCCACACAGCAGAGTATGATTCTCCAGAGTATATGTGTGTGCATTTTTTCCCCCTTACATAATAAATAAAAATCTATCGCAGTGATGATCAAATATGTTTAAAAGAAGCAGCACTGAAAAAGCCGAGCCCATCAAAAGGAGAAACTGTTGCACCTTTCTTCAGAGAATTCCATCTCCCTCCCACCTCATTCCCGGAAAATTTAGTCCTCGAAATGAGATGAAATGAGTCAAGTGGCCCACAGCAATCAGTGCTCAATCACTGCATGGTGCTTTGAAGTGCTCCACATCTTCACAGGTGGGGAAGCAATGTTAAGTGCTCTAGGGAGAGGTCACATTGAGGCCAGACTAATGAGGAAGGGGATGGGAATTGTGAACGGGGTGGGAGTAAGAGGAAGGAGACTGAGGGGAAAAAAACAGGAAGGGTACTTTGGGTCATAAATACAAAAACATTTGTGTGGACCTAAATGGATTTTTGAAAATTTCTAATCGTGTTAAACTGGGTGGCATGGTGGAGCCCCTTCACAGCTCTAGGGTTCAGAGTTTGATCCTGCGCTCTTCCCATGTCTGCATGGATTTGTTGGAAAAATTTTCAGTAGGTCGATAGGCTGCAGTTAAAGGCATTTCTACAATATGTGATGCCTATCAAGATATAGAACTTTGCTCACAAAGTGCCAGCAATTTTTATTTACTGCATTTAAAAACAACACTGAAAAAGAGAATCCCCCCCAATTTTAAAGGTTAAGAAGAACATTTTATCACCTCCTTCCAGTCACTTTGTAATTATAAAAAATAAAAAAACCTCAGAAAAACATATTGTGAAATAATTTATAATAATATCACTCAGCCCTACATTTAACTGCCCCTAGGTGTGAACAAGTGTGTGAAGGTGTGTGTGTGCATGGTGTCCTGAGATGGCCTGACCTAACATCCAGGATGTATTCCCACCTCATGTCCAGAGTTCCTGGGGAAGGCTCCAGACTAGACCCTGACCAGCATAAAGTGGTTACTGAAGATGAATGAATGAATAATTCATACATGAAAATTAGACATTTGCTCCAGTTGAAGTGCTTTACTCTCATGGCTTGAATGAAGGAAAGATGCTGATTAAAAAGCAGTGCACATTCTTTTTAATGACAGTTCAATGCAAAACATTTTGTTTCATATATTCAGTTCTGCCTTGCACACAAAAAAGTATGGAGATGTGTTTGTGACAAGTTTTTAGAAAGGTGTTTTTGCTTTTCTGACCTGGCATTGTTCTAGTTTTACCAAAAGAGCACCATCAGGATGCAGCAGAAGTCCTTTTCCTGAAGGACTTGTCCTCTTTTGTATTACTAGTTTGAGATACAGGTATAACATTATTCAAGAATTCAAGAAAGTCCTGTTCTCTTTGCCATGCCAATATTTATACAAGGCCAGTTGCATTTTGAAGGAGCAGCGTTTAGTTTTTATTTTTTATTCCTGCTTGGCAGGCTCACAGCTCGTCACGTGCCTTTATCTGAGCTCGTTCTTGATATGTGATATTTCATGCCTATACGTTTTATTAAAAAATCCAACATTGATTGTACATCTTTGTATGTATGCCTTTATTTATATGTTATTTCAATGTTTAGTGTCACTTGACAGCAAGTGTTGACACATAAGAGGCTGTAATTTTTGTAGATTGCGATTGTTGGCAAAAAAAAATGAATGAAGAAAAGAATGATTACTGTGTCATTGTCATCTGAATGTGTGTAGGTGCATTGAGATGCTCTTTAATGACTGTGCCCCCATATTAAATGAAATGCCCCTGTAAGTTCCTTTAAATGTGTTATAATCTGTCATCCATGATTGTACACGTAGCAAAGTACAATGTTTTCCAAAACGTTTGTTCTAAGGTTCTGTTATGCAGCATGTAAAACTCAGTGTGAGGGTGACACATTTGCCCAAAATACTAGAAACTTGCCAAAAAAAATCTACATGGATGGATGCAGCCCTGTCAATAACTGCTGGCAGCCAGCGATTTTGTCGCCTGTAAACGCTCCATCGCCGGGCTACTCGCAGTATTTTTATGTGACATTCTTTAGTTGTTTTTATTCACTGAGAAAAGTGATCTTTTTGGACGGCAAGAGTCGCTTTTGTGAAATGACAGTGGCCGTTGTTTACTAGTACCTGTGTCAGTACTGCGTATGCGTTATCTAGCCGAGTTGGATTTACACTTCATAAAAATGAAGCCTGCTGATTCGTGCATTTTGTTGCCAGTAAAAATCACATGGTTTGATTGATTGAGATCTTTGTCATTAAAGAAGTACAAAGCTAATCGACAAGTAAAAAGTGTAATTTGTGTTAGTTTTTGTTTCGATTAACAGAATTACAATTGAATAGAAGTTTCAGTAATATTTTTGCATTAGTTGTCTAATAGTAGTATAAATACATAAATGTATCAATCATATTAAGAATAATTTACATTGACTCAAGTTTTAACTCAAGTTCCTCATTTAAAATATTTTGTCTCCTTAGTTCTGATAGGTAAAGTTTACTAAATATCAGTTTCACAAGATCTCTTTATTTTCTTTGTTGTTGTTCTGATCTTGAAGCAGCTCTTCTTAGGGTTGCCATTTTCCTGTTGAAGCCTCGGCCCCTGCAGAATTCTGAAGATATTCTAGACCTTCAGAATAATAATTGAATATTCAAGAATTTACTCTATATATTATAAGTTGACCCATGATTAACCTATAAAACTTGAAAATGGGTCAAATTGACATGAAATAGTCAGAGAGGCTTTACTTTCATTTTCATTAATTTTATATTTTTCACATATTATCCACCTAAATCATGAGATCAAGAAGAATATTTTATTTACTCTGAGATGCAAAATGTTGCATTCTGGATCACTCAGAATGCACTATTTTACATCTATGTTTTAAAAAATTTCCAGGGGAGAACCCCTGGACCCCCCGCCTTTTTTCACATTGCAGTGGCAGCCTTATTTACGCTTTGGGTGTGCCTACTACTCTTGTCCAAATGCCCCTTACTCCAAAAGTTGTTGACAGGGCTATGGATGCATGGATAATGGATAGATGGATGGATGAAGGGAAGGATGAATGAATAAATGGATGGATGGATGGATGGAGGGAGGGAGGGAGGGAGGGAGGGATGGATAAATTGATAAAAGGATGGATGGTTATTTGTATTTTATTGGCTGGCAATTATGTAATTTGAGAAATTTGGGAACAACTATTCAAACGTTTATTGCTAAAGCATGTCTTTGCTGTCTTTCCTCATTCAAACTTCTGAGAATCAAGGCGTATATAAGACTTACACTGGCCTGATTAAATATTCAGTTTTTTACTCTGGTCATATTAGATTTAGGTCAGTGTTAAAGACCAACAATACATAAAGCTTGATTCCTCAGAATCCAAATCATACCCTTCACTGACAATTCTAAATGACCAAGGCAAGAGACATTCAAATAACAAATAGGGAAACCTTTAGAAATCTTGATGCAATTTGTAACCAGGAAATATCTGACATACCACATTTAATTACTGGCTAAGTATCCTCTTAGTATATCTCACTGTATGCTAAGTGGTTATATTGTTACCATAGGCACTGTTAAAAATTTATTCCCATTGGCTTAGGTACATCCATCCATTATCTATACCGCTTATCTGTCAGGGTTGCAGGGAAGCTGGAGTCAATTCCAGCTGACTTCGGGTGAGAGGCCGGGTACACTCTGGGCAGTTCACTAATTTATAACAGGGCTAACACAGAGACGAATAACCATTCACACTCACACCTATGGGCAATTTAGAGTAGCCAGTTGTCCTATTCTGCATGTCTTTGGACTGTGGGAGGAAACCGGAGGACCCGGAGGAAATCCACTCACGCACGGGGAGAACATGCAAACTCCACACAGAAAAGCGTCAGTCAGCTGCGAGGTTCTAACCCACGACCTTCTTGCTGTGACGTGACAGTGCTAACCACTGCACCACTATGCTGCCCTGGCTTGAGGTAGAGAGTGAAGGAAACTAGTCAGTTTCTGGTGCATAATGTAAAATCTACAGTAACAGACAGCTCTGAACTTGCAAACGAAATTTTAGGGATGTGGAAGAGTTTACCACATAAATCAGGATATGATCAATATCAGGTGACTGTTTTTGTAGACATGAAAAGGACAGACTTTTGAGTTGAGCTGCATGCAGGGGTAGTATTGGTTGAAATATTTTCCTGTCTGTTTTTGGTTAAGTTTCAGACAGTATGTTTGATCAGGTCAAGAAAAGAACACATTAATGCAGCTGACTCATGTAGAAGCTAAACTTGCTTCTGTTAGACCATAAAGTTTATAGAGTTCGATTTGGTTTCATGTTAAACAGTAGCACAATTCTGTTATTTAAAATGTAACCAAATCCAACAGTGCCATGTGAAATGGATTGATACTTTTGATGTAATTAATGTATGTTACTCCAGTGAACTTCATCTTGTAAGACACATTGCAGTCTATGTAGTATGTGGATATGTGCATTATAAATGTGCACTCGTGATGCCTAATGTAATATAAACTGTTAGAGGAACTTTGCTGATAAATTAAGCAGGTTTTAGGAAGTTATAACACATGTTTGGGTAATATCAATTTTATTTATTTTTTTATAAAGTTATCATTTTAATATCTCTGACAGAACAGTGTTTGTACATGTTTCTTGTTTTCGCTGTTCATTTGTTGCTGATACATACAGGTCTTGACTACACTAAGTGGCACTGAGTTAACCCTGTCAGGGATGATGAGGGATGACAGTTTATCATGCTCTATTTCCAGATTTGTCCCCACAGTGTCTTGCAGCAGCCCCAAACTTCAGACAGCATGTTGATGAGGAACAAACATGTCTGCTTAGGAAATGATGTGTCTGCTGAACCTGCTGTACCTGCTGTTAGTGTGTGTAGGCTTACATGTCCTTTCCTCCCATCACAGAGCACCAACTGTGTGTTTGTGTTCAGTATGGGTGTGTTCATGTTGCCACACCCTACCCTCTCATGTTGGAGTTTGCACTCTGTTCTGTTTGCTCTGGTGTCTGGATGAGACATGTGACATTGCCCTGCTTTTCCTGTGAAGGAGGATCCATCTGGCCTACACTCTCATCTCCTACAGCCTTCTCCTAAACTTTGTTTTTCAGTTGCCTGCAACCAAAAGAAGTATTTGACAGTTTAATATGGTATAAAAGTTTTATATTCTCCTTCAGATTTAGTTGAATTCTTTAGTTTGTTTTATTTGATATGTTCAGAGATTAGGATGTCCTTACATTTGACATAAGATCTATTTTTTTTTTTTAAATGCATTTTCACTACTGTAAGGTGGCACGGTGGTGCAGGGGGTAGTGCTTCCTTCTCACCGCTCCAGTGTCCCTGGTTGTGCGAAGGTTTGCGTGTCCCTGTCTCCTTGTGTCTGTGTTTGATTCTTCCCACCTCACAAAAACATGCCAGTGGGTGGATTGACTACACTAATTTTCGCATAGGTGTGAATGATAGTGTGCGTGTGCGTGTGTGTGTGCGTGCGTGCGCGCGCGCATGGTGCCTGCTATGGACTTGCCCCCAGTGTTCCTGGGATAAGTTCCAGATCCAGCGTGTATTGGCCAAGCAAAAGGGTGACGTAATGCTGGACCTGTAGCCTCAGTGCATCCATTTCTTGCTTTCATAACGACATACAGCACCTTTCCTTTTAGTAGATGAATAACAGAAATAATAAGCTGAGAGATGAATGATTGATCACAGCTAAATGTTTGTGATCAGCTCTGCTGATTGCAGTCTTGCAGCGATGCAAACCGTTCTGCACAGGTGCTAGTGAACATTGATAAGCTGTCTGTTGCTCCACTGTGATGGAGCCTGAGACACTACAGAATGTGCACTCTTGCACTCATTACTACAAACAGAAGCATAGGCTCTGCAAGAAAACAGAATACAACATGCAGTGACTCCCAAGTGGCGCAGCAGAAAAGCGTGTCCAGAGATTGAGAGTTCGAATTCCGAGCATGCCACAGCCATCCGTGACCAGGAGTCCAAAAGAACAAAATTGGCTGTGCTCACTCAGTGGGAGGGATGGCATACTCTCTCTAAAGTGCAATAAACAATTGTGGGCATCTGTGACCTCATGTATATTGAAGAGTGTGTCTTACGCTGCCCTGTGATGCTGCACTGTACATGAGCAGTTCAAAACAAAGATGTGATGCTTAGTGGCTTCATGTGTCTCTATGGAAGCATGGGCTAGGGTGACAGGGAAGAGCTGGCTCGAAGGTGGGGGAAGGGTGGGTAGGATACAACGTGCAAACATAACTACTCTTCTCAAAAGCAGTGCTTTGTTAATTAGCTTAGCACTGTTAGTGATAATGCAATAAAGGGAATAGTTTTTATGTTAACAAATACAGTTTCTGCACAATGATTCCTTTTTAGGCCAGTTAATTCTCATAGATCCCCAGATCCCTGTTTCACTGAATGCTGTTCTTGGTACAGCGCTCATCAAGTGTTAATTTAAAGTCCTTCACGAAAGTCATTCATTCGTTCTCTCTACATGCTCCTGTTACATTTCTTATCAAGATCTGATGAACACAGTACACAAGAGAGAACTCCCACTGACAGCGAGATTGCAGCTGATGTTCAAGATGTAATCTTTGGAGCTCTGATTTTACTAACAGTACAAATTGGCTGCTTTTACTAGAATGGCCAAACTGAGTAAATACAAAAGCTAAACCTTTCTGCCATATTCCTTTTTTTTTTTTTAGATGTGCAGTCTATCATTTAGAACTGTGATAAGCTTCTGTAGGAAGAGTTGTACAGTAATTGATATTAGAGTTCTGTCACAGTGAAGGTCAGGATATTGTTGGGTTTTCAGAATAAAAGGGCAGGTTTCTCCTCATCTCCTGATCTCCTCATCACAGCATGGTGCATCTAGGATGGCAGTTAGTGGGATGAATGTCCTGAAAACAAATTGCACGAAATCTACCCTGCCGTCAATAAGACACTTTTATCCCCATTTCAAACCAGACATGATCAAGTGGTGTATACCAGGTATCGGATTGGGCATTC
>JAOTRR010000012.1:12994898-13018355 GCA_028570945.1 Gogo arcuatus | reverse complement strand
ACAGAGGGAGGAGAAAGTGCTGTTCATTCACTCACTCCCCTCACATTTTTCCTGCTATGCCCAAGTCTGAACCTCCTGGCAGAGACAACCAGGTTTTGCACTGAAATATCCTGGTATATGACAGAATTCATGATGCCATCAATCTTCACAAGAGCCCCTGAACCAACAACCAAAATACAGCCTCAAAGCATAATTGATCCAGCACCATACTTTACAGTGGGCTATCAGGTGGTTTCCCGTGTATGCACTCCCCTTTTGTGGCCAAAAATACTGTTGCTGTTCATGACTGAAAAATGTGATTTTGATCTCATCTGACCACAGCACAATGCCAATTATAGTTCTAGTAAAGCTTGGTGAAGTTCAGATGCTGTATTTTGTGGGCAAATGAAAAATAAGAGCATTTTTCAAAAATGACATTTTCCCCTACAGTTATTTAAAAATATTGTTTAGGGATGTCAAGTTCAAATGAGAATGATGTTTTAGCACAGTGATAAATAGATTCTGGTGTTCTCCGAGTGGAAATTTTGAATTATTCTGTGCAGTGTTTATTTTATACAATAATGTTTGCACATTTTATAACGGGTGTCAATAATTCTAGAGGGCACTGTAGGTAGTAGGTACAGTTACCTCCTGCTCATGTAAATATAAGGCTGGATGCTTTTGGTGCTTTGTACTTTTTTCTTGAATGCAGTCACTTTGCTTGGTGAATATCCAGTAGATGGCAGTGTCTCACTCTCTCTGTGTTGTATGAAGCAACCCTTATGTGCCATCAGTGCCCTGGTGCTCCTATATGGCAGGTGGGTTTGAAGCTTGAAGTGAGAGGAATTCAGTGCACTTGCACTGCTCCGGGATGAAGGAGCTTCCCACCATAGTAGCCTTCTGAACTGATGCCATCTCACAGCACCTTGTTATTATTGCACCTCTATATGTATGTGGTGTCAGACATGTGGTGTCAGACATGTGAAACTGATACCTCTTGAGTGGGAGAAATCAATGGAGTAGTGTGAGCTTGACAGGGCAGACGGAGGCAGAAAGTGAAACACTTGGTGGCTGTTAGTTTTGTTGTTTAGTGCAGGAGAGACCACTGTTCTCTGGGTTGAATGAGGTCATCTGTAGCTGCAACAGTGCAGATAGAGTTGTGAGGCCCCACACTCCCAGAATCCACACACACATGGAACCTGAGCTTCTTCCACTGAATCCTCTGACTCACTTTTCCCATATTTACTCTTACTTTTTACTTGCTCTGTCTCAGAGCTTGTCTTCCAATGCTAATTAGAGCCCAAGCTAACAAGTCAATACAACGGCGTGCTCTTTTTTTGTCTGTCTTCTTGTGTGGAAGCTGCATTGTGTCTTTTTCATTTTGGCCTGGCCTGATGATCTTTTCTTCTCTCCCTCCATCCTGTTTCTTCCGCTCAGGCATGCCAGCCAGCATCTGTCCATCCACTGTGTGTTCAGGTGCCAGCAGCTTCCCCAAGAACACTGAGACTCCGTTCATCTCTGAGTGTGTGTGATAGCCCCCCTTCCGTGTCTTCCCCTTCACATTCACACACATTCCATTTACACGGCTGTGGCTGCACCAGCTCAGTGGAATGTTAATCTTGCCCCTCTTGTTTTTGCACCTACACTCATTTCGGGTCTTCATCTTGCTGATGGGTGTTTATACTCTCAGGTGTATCCGGCTGTAATACAGACGCCCTTCCTCCTCCTTTCTAGAGCTGAATGGTGTCCCTGTGTAAGCCTGCGCCAGTCCTGCTTTAATCTGCCAATGTGTGTGGTAGCCAGTGCTGTAGACTCTCAGCGAGTGGAGTCCACCCACACCAAACCTCAGCTGCTATTTCGAGACCCATTTTTAAAAGACCTGCAGGCTTTCCTTGGCATCGAAGATTGAGCCTTAAACTGATCCTTCTAGAAAGGGGAGAATTTTGGCGCACACTTTTATGACACTTCCTGTTCAACACATCCAGGTTGCTTGCACTGAGCAATGAGGCTAATGCTTGACAGCAGGGATTTTTGTATACTGTGTGTGTGTGTGTGTGTGTGTGTGTGTGTGTGTGTGTGTGTGTAGGTGAAAAAGAGCATCTTGTGTGGCACTAGGGATTTATGTGGTGGAATACATGTGTCCAAGATAAAAACTTATATTCAGGTTATATTTACAGCTGTGAATTCAGGTTGATAATCCCAATTTTACACCATCAGTCAAACAATGCAGGCCAAAGAAAGCTGCATTAAAATTGTGCACATATGCAGTGATTAATATAATCCAGTAGAGGGACTGTATTTAAAAATAATGGCTTTGAGCTTTGAGATGTTTTCAATAGGATTATATTACACATATTTCTCATGACAGACCTGCACTCCAAATCTTTATAAACGCTCCCTAAATTTTCCACAAGCAGCACCACACTGCGCAACGAGACACGCACACCATACGTCATCCTGTACCAGGGAACCACAGGAATTGAATGATGCTGTATGATATTGGGTGCCAAAGCCCATAAACATGTCATCTGTCAGCAACTTCTGTTTGTATAATCCATCCACCTCTCACCACTTCCACTGTATCGGAAGCCCAATGATTCTGGTCAGTCTTCACTGAATTAAATGTTCATTAAGTTCTTATTTCTTTTTTCCATTTCTTGTCACTTTGTCTATCCTGTCTCATGGCTGTTAATATTTCAGGAAACTCTCGTTTTAGTGTACTGGCCGTTCAGTGACGTCAGAGTTCATATGCGGGCAGGCGAGGGCAGGCGAGGACGGCTCACTATAGGTACCAGCAGGGCCAGTGAGTACAGCACGTTACACTGGGGTCCTCTGCTACAGAACTGGCAGGCCTGGTGTTTGCTTCTGGAGTGGGATCAAATGGAAACACAGTACAGGCTGAGGCTGTGTGGGGGGCCATGACCCCATGTCCGCGGTCTTACCCTGGTCTAGTGGAAGCTGTGTGAGGGGAAAGTGGGTGTGCGCTTTGAAACACATTCTTGTTTGGGGGCTTGACAGCATATATGCAGACATTTTTGTTTGTATGTGTGCATGTGTACATTGTGTATGCGTGTGTGTCATTTTATACAGCGTGTGCTGTCCCTTGTGCAATCTGCTTTGGCTTACTCTCACATCTTGGGCCACCACCACTCGGAGTGGTACTACAGAGCCACGGGCAACAAATGTTTATTTTGACCCTGCAGTACAACCCAAACATGGCAGAGATTGTCCGTATCAAATATATCTGTATCTGTCAGCCTCGGTTTATAGGTCCAGTGTGGGAAAATATGTTTTGTTGCATTAATGATGTGATCTCTTGTGTTAGCACAGTTACTGTAAGCAGACTGATTTATTGCTTAGTTATGGTCCACACTGTTAGTAATAAACTCTTAGCACTGCTGTAACTTTTAGATACTGATTTTTAGTTTGTATATTCACATGAAATCTTAACAATTATTTGCATGTCAGACTGAGTCGTTACAGTCTTGCAGGGTTCAGGTCAGGACTGTGCCCGTGAACTGACTAAGAGTTCAATAAGAATGAAGTAGATGTGTCTTTTGCGGCTGTATCTGACATTCTTTTTACTTCAGCCCTCACCCTTGACACACCTAGGTCTATCTGTTTGTTTGTCTCTGTCTCACACGTGTGCACACTGTCTTTCATGTGTCTTTCACCAAATGAAAGATTACACCCATAGTGTTGTTTAGATGAGTCAGAGTGAGGCAGGGTGTTCACTCATTACTGATACACTATGAAACCAGCCAAAAACTAATTTGGCAAATGTCAGAACTACTGTGAGAGAAGACACTTTATGTTGTACCAGAGAGAGAAAGAGAGAGAGAGAGAGAGAGAGAGAGAGAGAGAGAGAGAGAGAGAGAAAGAACAGGGACTGGAATGTCCTGTGCTTGAACATTCTGTATTTCTCACCAGTCTCAATTTCTTTGTCTCTCTGGATCTCTGTTAAAACATCTCTGTGTTTAACATTAACATTAATCTTTTTACTTAATAAAACCAATTTCACACATTTCTCTTCTCATTCGTAAACAACTGTTTGTCTACTGGGCTTGATGGGAAATGCTCCAGGAAAGCAAAAGAAGAAAATGAGTGTTAGGTGGCAGGAGAGTCAGAGATTTTAAATGGATTCAGTGCTGTGTGGAAGTAGTGTGGAGGTGACGATCAGTACAACCAGTGGCCATTTGTTTGTCCCCTATCTTTATAAACAGTTCCACCGTTACCTGTTGCATCTATTTCATTAATGTACATTTGAAAAAGTTCCTTTCTAAGGCTGCAATTCCTCTTTCCTCTCTGTCCCAGCCGTCATCCCTCTGACAGACTCCGAGCACAAGCTTTTAGCCCTGCACTTTGCGGTGGACCCAGGCAGAGACTGGGAGTGGGGGAGGGACGACAACGACAACACCAAACTGGCCAAGTAAGATCCTTCAATCCCTTCCATCTGTTTGGCCCATGCCTTCCCAGGGGCTTAAGGGCTCTGCTGGCTGGCTCACTCTGTCACCCAGTGCTTAAAGAGGGGAAGCTCTGTTCGTGCTATCCCCCACGTAAGGGATTTTGCTGGACAAAATCAGGTCATCAGAATTTGAGTAGACAGACAGGGGAACACAGGACACCATGCATAGTTAAAGTCTCTACTATTCTGTAAAAAGCAGCATTCAGTCATCTGAATGCACATATTTATGCACCCCAGTTGAGACACTGAATTTCTCAAGAATTAAATTACTTGAGATATTTGAAAAAAGGAGAAAAAAGACCACATCAGGATGGTCATGGATTTAAAGCAAACGTTAATGCTGAAATGAAAGCAGTGAAATAACGCCGTAGTTCGTCATTTCCTATACTGTTTCCATACCAAGAGCTTTATAAGCTTATTTATTGTATCTCTTATGCTTGTGTGATTTACAATTCTTGCATTTCTTAGAACTGAGCCATAATTTGAACAGATTGTTCTTTAGGCATTTAAGAGGCTAATGAATTAAATGTAACTACTGTATAATCTATAAATGGCTTAATTCAAGCAATTCTTTAGGTTCTTCTAAATTCTGAATTTCCCTTAAATCCCCTGTCCATTCAGAGGAAAAAAAATTCAGCATTCATCAGCTGCGAGTCATGTGTGATGTGTAAAAGTGTGAGATTCACTACCCTTTCTCTTTTTTTTCTGTTTTAGTCTTATCCTCTCATTGGAAGCAAAGCTAAACCTTCTGCACAGTTATATGAATGTAACATGGATTCGAATACCATCAGAGACACGAGTGCGTAAGGATTTAATCTCTTAAAATCACTGGCCTACTCCATTTCCATGGTTGATACACAGGGTTACAGAAATTGTATTTTGATTCATCACTCTGTCTGATATTATAGGCTCCCCTTGCTCAACCCGAGTCACCCACCGCATCAGCAGGTGAAGATGTGCAGTCTCTGGCCGAATCCATGGACTCGGACCGTGAGTCTGTCTGCAGCAATTCCAACCTCAACAATGGCAAGACTAGCAAAGAGAAGGACAAGCAGCACAAGGAGAAGGACAAAGCTCGCGCTGACTCAGTAGCCAACAAGCTGGGCAGCTTTAGCAAGACTCTAGGAATCAAGCTGAAAAAGAACATGGGTGGCCTAGGTGGTCTGGTACATGGCAAAATCAGCAGGTCCACCATAACGAATGGCCGTGCTGTGGAGAGCAGTGAACAGAAGCCCAAGAAGAAGGACTCCAAAACACGCAAAGGGAGCAAAGAGGAATCGGGCCAATCTACCAGCACGTCATCGTCTGAGAAAGCAACCAGCCCTTCTCCTACTGACAGAGCTTCAGGTAACTCCTCTGGAGAAAGGCAGGCCAGTTCAGGCAAAAACCCAGATGAGCGGACTCTGGACAACTGGAAGTACAGCACAGATGTCAAGCTGAGCCTGAACATCCTTCGTGCAGCCATGCAGGGCGAGCGCAAGTTCATCTTTGCTGGTCTATTGCTGACCAGCCACCGGCATCAATTCCATGAAGAGATGATCAGCTACTACCTGAGCAGTGCACAGGAGCGCTTCAGCACTGAGCAGGAACAAAAGAGGAAAGCTGAGGCTGAGAAAAAGCCCCAGATCAACGGCACCCTTAAGAAGCCTGAACAGGAGAGCACATTCCAGAGAGAGCGCTCGGACAGCTCTCCCCCTGAGAGTTGCTCACCTGTTCTGCATCCCAGCCATATCCATACACTAAAGGGCCAGGGGAGGAATAGCCCTACCCTTGCTGCTTCCCCAATTCCCATTCCTCATGTCAACCCGACTTCACTTCCATGCTCGTCCATGTCACCCGTTCCCTTCTCCTCCCCCAGTCAAGGTGCTAAGCGACAGGAACCTATTCCGGTGTCTGCCCACTATAGCCATACACCTCCCATCCAGAGGCACAGCGTCATCCACCTGAGAGATAGCAACACACAGTCCTCCAGCTACCAGGATGAGCCCTATAAATTTCCAGTGGGGACACTGAAGACCTGTGCCACTTATCCGCAACAGAACCGCTCACTGTCCTCTCAAAGCTATAGTCCAGCGCGCATGTCTGGGATTCGTGCCGTCCATGGCGGAGATTCTGTGCCATACAGTATGGCCGGTGAACACAAATCCCACACCTATACCAATGGCTTTAATGCAAGCCATATCCGGGACAGTCTGGAGTTTGCCGATGAGGAACTCTCGCCCCACTCCTGGCTCAGCCATGACAAATCCAAGATCCGCAGTGGAACCTGCCCCATGTACTGCTTTCAGCAGAAGCGCTGCAAGCGGGAGAACTGCTCCTTTTATGGCAGGCCAGAGACAGAGAACTACTGCTCCTACTGCTACAAAGAGGAGCTGAAACGCAGGGAAAGGGAGGGCAAAGGACACCGGCCTGCATAGCCCTGCTCATACACATACACGTGCAGTTCAACACTGGTGTGTGTGTCTGTGTGTGTGTGTGTGTGTGTGTGCAATTAAAAGACAGCAGTGACATCATCACCCTCTGCACTGTTGCGAGTAATAGACAAATATTGGCATACCGTTTTCTAATCTATTTAAGAATGATCTCCTTGTAATCTTGTTACTTTTCTTTCAATAGCAAAATGACACTGCAGTTTTACAGCTTTGGCCAGAGATTGTGCTGTCATTTTATTTGTCAGTTTGTCTTTTGTCCAAATTTACATTCTTTTACTTGTTCTAGAGTAAAAGCTCATGTCTGTGCATTTTGCTCAGTCTGTAATATAACATTTCTAGTACTAGCTAAAAGAGATGTAAAAGCATATGTCAGTCTCATCTAAGCTCTCCAAAAGCTACTGGGTAACTCATTTGAATGCAATACTTCAATCAATATCTCAATAGCAAGTAACATCTTTATGCTTTGGAAATAATTCAAATGGGAGGAACAACCACTGTAAAACATGGAAGTTTTTAAAAAGCAATAAGTTTAGTAATGAACGCAGTCCCTCCCCTTTTTATCTATGCATTCTTAATGTCAGCCATAGTGTATTGTCTTTGTGCAGAAATGAGTGTGATTCTATCTGCCTGGATGTACAAAGATTGTACTGAAATTTCATTTGTGGCAAATCAAAGTGTGCTGCATGGTACGTAACATGCTTTTGATTGTGCAGCACATGACTGGACCTTGTGTACATCGGTTTGCATTCCATTTAAACTCTCCTCAGTACCATCTGATGCAGTACAGTGCCATTTATTCCTTTCTGTGTTTTGCAATATATCACATTCTTGGTAGCAAATGGATTCTGTAAAATAAACTACTACTACTCGTGACAAATTTATACAATGCAAGAGTAACAATATAATGGAATACAAACCTTTATACACCTTTATAGTGTAGTGAACTAAAAGTGAAAGCAAATGGAACTCTGATGTTTGTATATGTTGGTTACACATTGGTGTGTTGTAAGTAATGGCTGTTGCTCATCATTTGTTCTGTTACCCACAAGCACACACATGCCAGTCTATCAACAGACCCACCTGCGTTTGCCGTAAAAAAAATCTGTGCCAAAAACATTCTGCTATATTTGAAATTCTCAGGTATTGTGTTAAATGTGTCTAGTAGTCTAATCCCCAAAGTTAATCATTAAATTCAAAATTTAAGATCAGTTTCAGCATACTAGAACAAAGTTGGATATAAAATTTAATTAACAAGCAGGAGTGGCTCGTGACCATAGATTTTGGTGGGGCAGGACAACATTAATAACAACATAGTCTCAAACAAAATTAAATCACACTTGACTATAAGCTACTATCTAGTGATTTTTTTTTTTTTTTTAGAGTAACCCCATAATGGGCAAATGAGAGTCCACAAGACATGAATGAACTTGAGCAAACTAAATATGGTTATCATGGTTTCTGTTTGCTGATAATTGCTCGCCAAAGACACATTAACCACCTAGCTAGTTACGTAGACCGCTAGATAAAACTGTAGATTAAACTTGCTAATCAAATAATTTCTAATCAGGGAAAGAACTGAAAACTATAGACTAAAAGATGCCAGTGTTTATTTTGATAACTTGCGTTCACATGAATTTTTTTTTTAATGAAATTCATCTCTGTTTGATATGGTAGGGGTAGTTCCTGTCACCATTGTCACAATGTGAGACAAACCCAGAAGGAGTAATGGCCATTAACTGTCCTGTCTGCTGCTCCTCCCTGACTCATAAACAGTGTATTCATAGAGCAAGTATGGGCCAGAGTGATTGCTGCCTCAGTGGGTCTCAGTTTACACTTCTTGTAGTTTCCATTTTTGACCACTATGTCCAATAATAACTCTATAGAGCTAAATAGGGCACTGAGCACACTGCTCCGAGATTGCATCACATCTAGAAAGGTTGAGCAAATTAATGTTACATCAGCTTATGTCTGTTGGTTACTCAACAGATATTTGGCTGGGCTCTGCCCCTATGGATAAGCCGCCACTGTTAACAAGACATAATTAACAGCAGCAAAGGTGTTATGTATATTATATATTATGGCAAATAGCCACATCATAGCAAACATCTTGTAACTCTAAAACTTAACTTGCTTTGTACACTAGAAAGGCCTTGATTCCTCTGCCATTTGAAGCATCAGAAGGTTTGATAGTATCATTATTGCTAACCCCCGTGTGAGCATGGGCAAAGGGAAGTCCTCTCCTAGTGCTTCTTTCTTCAGATGAGTGACGAATGTGAAAGCGTTACTCACTGCTTTCTGGTGTGTGTTGTAATACTGAATAACCCTGCACAGTCTAACGCTCAGTGTGTCTGTCTCTCCTGGATCCTGCTTTTTATCGACACTGAGTTTTCTCCTCCCTTCCTTCTATGCGTCCTCCTCTTCCTTCTTTCTATGTGACAGATTCATGAAATTGCACCGTCTTAGAATTGTAAAATATGATTTTATATTCATTTGACAGTTTTACACTAAATTATTAATTTGCACATTAGGTACTGATGTAAATAGTAGGAGGAAACAGGAAAAAAAGAACAAAACAAGATTAGTTTGTTGTTAACACTGTTGTCTGTGCCTTCTCTTTATTGTATGCAAGTATGGCAATGGAGTGTGTGGGTGTTTGTGTATGTTTTCCTATGTGTGTGTGCACGTGTCATTATCCTCAGTGTCCTGTAATTTGAGCTATGACTAGCTGTGGTTTCAGTCAATATACGAGCCCAGGTTAGATTGTCTGCTTGCTCACATAATTGATCACATGGAGTGAAAATAGACTGCAGTAGTATACACCCTATGCATTTTGACCCATAATCCTGCAGTGTTTCAGTTCAAGCCTGACAGCTACAGATAGAAAATTACACTCAGCAGCTGTCTTACAGGTCACCTGTCTCACAACTGCCCTGTGGCTCAGCAGCTGACAATAAACTCTTTTACGTCATGCGCGTAAACCCACATTCCATGCATGCATATGTAAAACTTGGATGGATTGGAATTTAAGACCCAAAGCTAAATTATACAGTACAGTATAGTATCTTTGTTCTGAAATGCACCCTTACTTTTGCCACAAGGGCCTTCATTTGGAAACTTGGGTTTTATTACTTGTTTCGCATGCTAATATGCTAACTCAGAATTTCATAGATGAACCAGAATAACAGGAGCTTAATGCACTCACGTTACCAAACACAAAAGTATGTTTATGTGCAAAGATATTTTAGTCTCTTTAAATAAGTGTTTGACCATGTTTAAAAAAAACAATACACAAACGAATGTGCAGACATAGAAACATCAATCATTGTCTGTGGTTTCATGGCATGCTGCCATTATACTCTGTAAGGCAGCAGTCCAATGTTTTAACAGCATTTTACCTCAAGGTTCAAGAGAGACAGCAAATTACTCAATCATCATTATTATAATCGGCTTAACACTGAGCGACCTCACCATCACCTTTTACTCATTAAGGGTTTTGTAAGGGCTTTAAATGGCCAGTCTTATCTATACAACCACTAATATAGACACAACACAGGTTTCCATAGCAGGGAAGACACTTATGATAATGCACTACTGATACTAGAAGGCTATCTTGAGTATGTTTATTAGAGAGCTTGAAAGAGTGCTTATGACATGTCAGCACTAAAGACTTGATTGTATGTTCCCACTATGTGCAATGAACAGATGATGTGTTCTAAACTGATACAAATACATATATGAAGAGGTGGCACACTATATTCATATTCATATCTGGCTGAGCCTAGAGGTGGGCATCCTGTAGGACACAACAAAACAGTTGTGCGAGAGGGAGGTGTTTACTTTGATGTGGATGAAGGGTCAGATATGAAACTTGTGGGCATGACCAAGCAGTGAGATATGAAGCTTGCGGGACAAAGAAAGACCACATTCACTGGCATGAACTATGCATTTACAGCAATGCATTGACAGTATTCATTTATTCATCTTTAGTACTGCCTGATCAGGGTCATAGTTGTTTAATATAGGCTACTAGTTTGCTTATATTTTGGGAACCCAACAAAATTTATTTAAAAAAAAAAAATCATGAGCAGGAACAAACAAAAAGAAAGAACTGCGTAAGTGGGATTTAAAAACAAAAACAAAACAACAAAATAAAACCCTTCTGGGTTAGGTGACGCCCACTTTGGATTTAAATCCTAATACAGATACAATTAGTGGCATTACATACCTAATATATACATACAACGACTAAATATTTTCAAGTTAGTACTAATGCATTAGTTGGTTTTATTGATGTTAGAATTGTGACCCTTATGGAAAATTACCACAATATTTGTACTGGACATTTTCATTTGGTATCCAATGCCAAATTGACACCATTAAAGATTCAATTAGTGCCTTATTTTAAGCTTGCATTCCATTTGGAGTTTCATGGGCTACCCATTAGAATGTGGTTCCTGTCAGATTTTTACGTGTTAGCATTTGCATCTAACATTCATCTGTGAGATATGAGATATGAATCTCACATGCCTTTTTTCATTCAGGTTTTAATTGGTGTTTATAGGAATTTCATGGTATCCTGCAGGTATTATGGAAATTTTACGATGGTGACTTTTGCGTTTCGTGTGACATTTTGGTTTTAGGTAACTTTCAGAGTTGTGGGAATGGGAATATCATTGATTTTCATGGCACCTCATATACATCCCACTTCATGTGGGTCCTGTGAGTTTACATGGAGTTCCCATGGTGACCTGTGAATTGCAATGGGAATTTTCCTTAAGGGGATGTGCAGTGCAGCAGAGGCAACAAGCTGTAAGCAATACAGAGTCACCCTTAATAGTGCAGTTTGAAATGTTTAAAACATGCTTGGAAGCCAGTAATAAAACCTGGAACGATCATATAATTAAAGAGACATTAACAAAACTGGCCCAGAAATTACCTCGATTCACAGCTTAAGATGAGTTACTCAGCTCTGTTCTGTTTCCTTAAAATAATCCCGGAAGCATACATAGTTTTTACAGATGGGGTGGGGTCGGTGTTTTTATGGCAGTTACAATTTGCCTTGCATATAGCAGAGGCTCTAAAAATGACAACAACAAAAAAACCTCTCTAAAGTTAGATTGAGTTCATATGGCACTTTCTTCCAAACAGCTTTGACTCATGGTGATAGCAGTGCAAATTTTGTTTGACATTAGGCCAGGACTTAGCTCAAACAAAATGTGAATTGAATGTGAATGAAGGAAAATCAGGGAAGGATAAGGTCATCATTTGCATGCCATAAGACCTTTTGTGTTCATGAGAGGGTGTGTGTCTCCTTGGGTACAGTGGCCTGTGTTATATGAGTGAGTATGTCTCTAGTGCATTGTTAGAAAAAGAGACAGAGAGTGGGAGACAGTCTGGTGGAGGCACGCTACCATGTGTGCATAGTGTGAATGTTACTGCAGGATCTCGTGACTGAGCTGTGGCTTTAATGAGCTGTGCTGGTTTGTACACTGCACAGATTGAACTTCATTGTACATAGCTCATACCACACTGAGCCGGGTCAGGGGGATAGAGTCAGGTCACGCTTTCCACTACAAAACACAGAAGTCTCTCTTCACTGAGGGACTGGTGCTTTTATGACACACTGTTTACACATAGCCTTAATTTAAAGTATGTTAACAGGTATGAGACATGTCAAATTGCCATGTATAAAAGTTTACTCAATGCAACTTCAGACTCAAAGTAGAAAAGAAGCTCTAACTTTTGAAACCAGTGATGTTGGTTAAACTGTGAGACATCAAATGAGATCCGCTGCAAAAACATACTGTGTGTGTGTGAACCTGCTGACACTGAAGAGGCCACGTGGAAGAGGAGAGAGGAGACAGTGGAAACAGCTAAACACTTTCTGCTGGGGTGTTTGTGTGTGAGGGAGAGAGGAAGGACGGAGGGGGGGAGGTTTCGTGCATACCCTCCCTTTGTATTTTTAAAAAAATATAATTTATGGTAGACAGAGACACTAGCAGCAGACACAACACACACAACACACACTTGATAGGAATGACAATGAAGCAGAGTGCCAGATCTCTGTTGCCACTTGTACAGGAATAATTTCCCTATGAGTGCTTATCAAAAACACTAATTATCATCTTTGCTTTCATGTCAGTTGCAGGCACATCTGTCTCTGCTCTCACATAACAAGACAAAAAGAGGAATTTAAATACCTCTGATAAATATTGATGCTTATCTGGCGCCCAGCTCTTCTTTAAAGCTTACAGAATGAAACATGAGGCCTTGGTGTGATTTCAAATGGAATTCAGTGCAGCATGTTTCAACATACATCTTTCTTTTACTTTCTTGCTGGGTTTTTGAAAGCTTTTGAAAGTGTGCCTTAAAATTGTGATCTGGTCTTGGAGAAATTTTGAAAACTTTAGTAACTTGGAAAAATCAGTTCATTGTAAGATATTTTGAAGTTACTGAGTAATTGTTGTATTGTGGAGAGAGAGAGAGAGAGAGAGAGAGAGAGATTTTAATGAGGCTTTTTGATTTTAATAAAGACTTCTTTCTTGCTCTCCTGTCATTTCCATTATAAGTGACAGTGTGTGTGTATGTGCCAATGCCAGCCGGTGTCGCCCCCATACAGAGAGAGAGAGAGAGAGAGAGAGAGAGAGAGCGAGCGAGCGAGCGAGCCCAGAGAGGTCACACTACAGCAACACCCACAGCAAGACGCCCACACACAGTCTGAACTCAAAGTCTGTCTGCCTGGTTGCCTCTCCGAGCTCTGGGCACCACCAGCCTACCACCACCCACTCTATCTCTCTCTCACTCTCTCACACACAAATACATACACACACATGCACTACCACACATTCAGACTGCCCATACTTTCCTCTTTATTTCATCTCACAGGCTATAAATTCAGCAGTACTGACACAGGCTTCTCTTAGCCATGACACCAGATACGCCTGACACCCCTAAAGGTAAATGAAACATTTATATGTCTATTTGTTATCCATCTTGTGCTAATTAACTGTAATTAATCAGTTCATACCATAGAACAGGTAGTGGTACAATATAAAGGAATAAAGCAGGAAAATTGTCCTTATCTGCTTAACCTAAAACACACGCACACATACACGCACCCCTCCACCCACTTAGTCGTGCTCAGTAGAGGAACACCATGTTCTCTGGGTTTGTAAAGCTGTCCTCACATGGCCCCTCCTGCTGCTGTGTACTCATTCACTGTGCAGGAGAGATTGCAGAGTGTGAGAGTTCATGGATTGGGCTCTGGTATAATCAACAGTCTGCTGATTTTTGCCACAATTTTACAGGCTATGACGCACAAGGTCAAACAATACCACTACTAATAAGGGAGTATTCTATTTTACAACAGAGCAACTACCTAGTACATATTAGTTATTAGTATGTGTAGATTACTTTATGAAGTAATATGTATTACTTTACAAAGTTACTAATATGAAGTAACAGAGAATTCATAAAAACACAGACTGTTGTTAATAAGTGTTGCATTCTGCAACAAAGTACTGCAGTACAAACCTTTTAGTTTTCACAAGTTACTAAGTATGAATTGTAATTACCACACACTTACCTATTAAATACTAGATACTTCATGTAGAGTTCAGTAAGAACGGTAGGAACATGGCGCCAACAATATCAGGGGAGTATGGAATTGTCCCTAGTAATATTTTTAGCAATATATAAACTGTTATTTTAATCAGATGCAGAATGAGTTACATCAGTATGAAAGGGGCAAGGCATACTACTCAACAGGGTGGCTGTAAGATCTAAGTCCAACCCATTGATTAAAAAAAAAAAAGCCAATAGCATTGTTAGTAAAGAATAACAAGGGGGGAAAAAGCCATGCCTATAAAATTCATCATAGTAGACCCATTATGCTTTTTGCTCCATGCCAAAGCAGTAGCCAAACTTCATAATGAACCTGTCGAGTCAATATGATGAAGCTAATACAGAGAAGATACAGATTATTGTGAATAATGGATGCATGGATATATCCATTAGAGTTGCCAAGATAGCCACCAAGTGAACAGACAGAGAAAGAACAGGATTATGCAAGGTGAGGTAGCTATCTAATCAACTTATTATGGGAATTTTGTGTGGTGTATGGGTCATAGTTTGAATGGAAGTGGTGGTTCATCCATTATATAGCAGCCATTCAACAAATGTTCATCTTTATAAAGACCTCATTCACAACCCTGTACATTTTAAATACTACTGAAATAATAATAACCTCTTTTGAGTGACCAATGATTTTTAAAATATTGCTATTTGACAGATTTGCTGATGATCCATTGATTTGCTCATCTTTCTAGATGTTGAAGAAAAATATCCTCCACCAGGTGAGCTGCAAGAGATCTTCAAGCACGTCTACCTCAGCTGAGCAAAATGCTTGGAATGGACTATACTGTTTTAGGAGTTCACTAAGATACTCCAAAGGTAAACTAGTAAGCAAAATTGTTTAATAAATGCAAAAAAGGCAATCATTGTAGATAATTATGAGTGCTGCAGCATTCTGTACAAATCCATGCTGGAAATGATCTCTAATATAGTGTTAAACAATGAGTTGCAAATGAGGTGCTCTATAACACACCATGGCTGGTGCCATAATTCACTTTTCTTTCAAAAATTGCCATCCTAATACCATTATAAATAGAAATAGCTTTTGACCTCAAGCCATTATGTCTTCCTTTGAATACCTTTTCTATGGCAACGGGACCTTATCTTACCATAATTATTCTCAAGTTTGCGGTAAATTGTCGGTTGCAGGCTCGCAGCATATAGTTTCTTAGAGAGAAGGGGGTGAGGAAGCAGAGGCTTCCAGTGTACTCATCATAATAACAGTGTCAGAGGAGGAAAAACAGTAAAAGAAATTCACAAGCTGTCTTCTGAGCTGGGTTAGCCTGCCACACACAGCTCCTGTTTTGTAATTAGACTTAAGAGTGGGGAATATATTAACTGTTATAGCATGAAACAGAAACACACACACACACACAGGCACATGATCCCACAGACAACCCCCCTCCTTTCCCCACCACACACAACCAGCTCTCTGGCATGACCGTGGCATGGACAGACAGAGAGACAGGAGGTGGGCAGACTGAGCAGGGAACACACCAACCTTCTCTCTGAATATTTTTAGCACGTTCTTCCTTCCTGTTCAGCTCCAAAGTGATGGAGACTAACAGAACAAGGATGAAACAGTTGGTGGGTGGCTGTGTGTGTACTCAGTATCATTTTTCTTATATAACCAAGACACAAGCTCTTACTGAGATGGCTGCTTTATTACCTCTATCCCAGGTTTTATACTTAATAGGCATTATTAGACTTCACAGAGGGGAGATTTCCCATATGTGAACTTGCACACATGATATTGCATTCCACACATGTGAATCACAGCAAAAGTATTGCATTGTCAGGCCACTTAGCTATGTACAGATTGCCTTGCTATATACAGTAAAGCAAATGCTTTGATAGGAAAACATGTACTGTATCATTTACAGTAAATATTTGCATGGGTGCAGACACAGGAACAAGGTGTATTTCCTGTATACATGCAGCCCCAGTCATCAGAGCACAGTCCTTTCCCACAATTGACATCACCAGAGGTGTTCATTTGTCTTCCGCTTTCTTTGATGCCCTGATGAACAACAACTGCATCTGTTGGCTCTTGTAGGAACAGCCAGTAGTTTAGGTATTTAGCCAACCCCATACACTCCTTACTACTATTTTATACACTTATACACTCCAACTTATTGTTTACTTTAGCATAGTTTTCAGTAACTACTGTGAATAATTCAGTAACTGCAGTGAAACTAATAAGAAAATATATATAGTTACAAGAGTAATGAATATAAATGTAATGTACCAAAAGGTACTGGTAGTTTAGATGGTTAAAATAGTGATAATATGAACATTTGGAAGGTTCCTACATTGCAAAAATGGTTATTTACTTTAATTTGCTTTAATTGTGTGTTGCACAAATGACAGTGAGAAATAATAATTTCATCATACTAGACACCATCTGTTGAGAGAAAAACAAGTATTCAAGATAACAAATAACTCACACCCTTCACCACAATAAAGCTGATTATTTATGCATTTATTTTCAAATGTAAACTTCACTATTTCATGCATACAAGTTGACACATACATTATTTGACAAATTCTTGTTAATTCTCATATTTGCATAGGACAGTCACAATATATTGTCTAGAATGTAAAAAATAATGTCATAAAAACATACAGCAGAGCAACCATGACCAGCAACATTAAGAGTTGGTATAATTTATGGAACTGTACAACTGTAATACTTCACTGTAGTGATTTGGTTGATTGACAGAAAAAAGAAAAATGGTGATGAATGGTAGGTTTTGAATGAGGTCATGAAGAGAGGAACTGGCCATAGTTGGAATATGAGTTATTTTGTACAAAGCGCTTTATAGCTGCGCTGTAGTCACAGGAACAGGCATTGTATGGTAATAGAAAATAAAGACTAATACGTATATCAGGAGGGCAAGCCAAGTATACACATGAAGCCTAGAGGACAGCTTGAAGCGTCTATTACTTCCCAAAAATTCTTTATACATCTGTATTTGTTCATTTTATGACTGGAGATTCATAGTCAGTACAAAAGAATGTGCATCATTGGTGTCCAAAAGCACAAAGAAATTTAATAATTAATTGTAGCCACTGAATGTCACTAATTAATGTCACTAATATTTGTAGATTTTGGGTTTTGAGCTACAAGTGAATCCTCCCGTATACAGAGATGATGAGGAGCCTTGAAGAAAAACAAACCTATTTGAAGACAGTCAGCTCTTTTCTATTCTGGGTCAAATATCAAAGGTGTTGGGCCTCACAGATGTTTTCAGTAAAACATGTTTACTGAGTGCACATCATAAAAAAAGGGAATGATGGGAAAGGTGGTTCTGAGGTTGAGCCTCGTATAGTAATCCAGTCATGCGTGCTCATTAACAACTGCTACGACAGCAGCCTCATCCCTGCTGACACCACTGGATGTTGCGTGCTTCTGAAAGGGTAATTGTGTGTTTGAGTCTAAGCACACAGAGTAAGAGACTGACACCAAACTGACACAAATGAACTCATGCCTTAAAAAGCATCAGCTGCCATCAGTGACCAAGAGTAAGACCATGACCATATTTTGCAAGCCTTCATGTACACTGAAAATGCACAATTATTTCCCCATATTTGAAATGTTTTGAGGGATTAATGGTACCAACATGATGCCAACAACAACAAAACCATGTTTTTCCCCTGGTAAACATTTACATTTTTATTTGGAGGATGTTTCCAGTAATTCCTAAAATGTGCTTACACTTGATGTCAGGGGTTTTCCCTCCCAGACCACACAATTACTGAAGAGTATTTATGCTGCCAATCATGTGTTCTTTGGAGAAAACTAACCTGCATAAGCACAGTGTTCTTCTACCTATAGATGCCCATCATTTTAGGGTTTGACTGACCAAAAGAAACAATAGGCAATAATGGGCAAACAACAGTCTACATAAATCTTCACAACTATATGTTACTGGGTAAATTAACACATTGAATGAGCCATTCAGTTTCCCGTGGCTTTGTTCATTACTCAAAGGGTTTCTTTTGTTTCCTGAACTTCCTGGCAGACACATTTGGGAATAACCCAATGAGTCTCATGATTTGAAGGATAAAAATTTTTTCCTTTAAGTTGAGAGCACGCTAATGTGCTTTGTGAAATGGCAGGCTGAATTCCACCTAACGCAAATGCAAACATCCCCACATTCATCCATATAAGTCTTTGGTGACAACCCAGTGAGGCTCTAGTTACAGGAACCCAGTGCTGAACTTCAATTAATTGTACAGTGTGGGTTCATTTGCTTGATGGCTCAAGTGGCAGGTGCTTTGTACCACTTTGGCCCATGTTCCATGCAACAGTTCTATGGGCCTAACCCTTGTTTTGCATGTCTGCCTTTCACTTATTGTGGGAATGGCTACAAAATAATATGTACACCTGCATGTACACAAGCAAGCAGGCTTGCAAAATCCCTTTTATGAGAGGCTCAGGGTTTACTGCTTATCGTGTCCCAACATGAATGGTTGTGTCTATTTTGTCCAGTAGGCACCATCAAATATAGTATAAGCGCATTGTCAAAACAGCAGAAAAAAATGTTAAGTACCCAAATTAACTAGTCACAAATGTATTTCAGTAAAATACATCACAGTCCAAAACAAAACATAAAATAAATACATAAAAGTAATGTAGCTTCTATGCATTGGTTTGATATAAGCAGCACATTTACAGCAAATTAAATTGCAATCCTTTGGAATGGTTGGGTTCTCACTTCTGATTAATATAACAATAATAGCGTCCAAGAGTTTAGGATATTTAACCATGTATGTTCCAAATTGTACAGCGTAAGACAAATTAAGAAAGCACTATAATCAGACAAAAACCAAAATAAAGCTACATTAATGTCACACCAAAAGGAAAAAAGAGCTAAACTTAAAAATACTTGGATATCTAATGCACATCATTCAGTCCTGTACATGTACTTAAAAACACATCACTCATAGAAAACTGTACAAGGTTATTTAGGTAATCTCACCTATTATGGAATACACATTAATTTTCTAAGGGTTTCTCCTGGAATTGCTACTTTAATGCCTTTGGCACTTATTATCAAAGCTAATGTGCTATTTAAAAAATATTAGTTACATTTCCCAAAATCAAAATCTACTCAAATTGATTAGTATAATGCTGGCAACAGATAGAAAATAAATTATGGTAATTTGGAGAAGTTTGTATAGTTAAATGTGATTCATGATTAACATTAAAGGACTTCATGAAACATTCAATTAATTTATTTTTCAACTTTTCAGTTTGAGTTAATGAAGATTAATAAATTATGTAATGTTGACGTGACAGTTGGCCCATTATTTCTGTTATACCACTCTAATAACAAAATACTTTATACTTCATAACCTTCTGAGTTGCTTTGTAAAGTTTAGAAGAACATAATGAGTAACACAAATGTCATCTATAACCAAGGAGAGAATAATAAAATGTAACAATAATAATAGCATGGAACTACACTACCTATTCACAATGCTATGGTCTCTATGGTTATGTGTCATTTGAAAATGAAGCTAATTATATCAATCATGTGCAAGGCATTAAAGAAGAAAAGATTAGCCTTAGAAAAGTTAAGTTCACCCCTTTATCCTGCTTCTCTCCACAACTTTTAAAGAAAAAAATTATATCCTGCTTATAATAAAGATTCAGTGTCTCTGCATAAAGAGGGAACTCTTGGGGTTTGCCTTCCTCAAGGCTTAAAAATCTGAGATTAAAATGTAAAACAAAAATAACAACTATAATTGTTGTTGGAAAAATGATAATCAGAAAAACGTGAACTAAATATGCTTTTCTCATTCAGAAAATGGAAATAATAATAATAATAATAATAATAATAATAATAATTACAAATAAAGTCAGATGAATACATCCATGATCTATAATCACACGTAAAGTTGAATTGTAAGCTAAGGACAGAGCGAGTACAGTTTTACCCTAGACATGCCACAAACTATGTTCAATGGTCTTGTTTCTGATTCAAGTCGTTTCAGTACAGTGAATATATGGAGCAAAAGAAAATGCATGTTTTTACATGTCTCACACTGACCTGGGACAGGTGACTAGAGTGGACGGAAACATTTTACTCATTACATTATATCTCACCGGTACCCAAGATAGTGAGAACAATGTAAAGACTAGTCATGGTTATGTGTGCTATTTGAACATGCTACTGGTTTTGGCCAGAAGAGAGCTTAGAGACAGAGGAGATAAGTCACCGTGTACTCTGACAAACAATGAAGAGAACACAGAGATGACTTACAGCACTTCCAGTGCACTGCAACACACAGCTCTATGGTGGTATGAGTAAAAGCTTATGGTCAGCATATGTCAGCAATATGAATGGAAAGGTGTTATTATCTCCTCTTTGGGGTTGGTTGATGACATGTCAACCTAGAGGGCATTTAGCTAATTGGTACTTACTAATTTAGTGTTCCGGTGTTAGCTATAACAGAGTGGAATTGGTTGACACTTTGATTCCAACACCTCTGGAATCTGTTTAAAATGACCTAATAGTGAGAAAGCGTTATGTGTGGTCTTACTGCAGGAGTAATGCATGTGTGATGCTGTTTCATTTTGTTACTGGTGTTTTCTTTAGACAGAGAGAAGAGAGAGCGCTTTGATTGTGTGCTGTTTTGAAAGACTCTGGCTGTGAGGCCCTGGGGAAGGGAAGGAAGGGAAGGGAGGAGAAAGACAGGGGAGGGAGGGTGATGAGAGGGACAAGGCCTGGTATTCACAGGCCTTCACCTGCTCCTGCAGTCCAGGGATACCACATCCCCAGCTGGGTAGTGCCATAGTGCCCTAGTCCCATCTCCCTCTACGAGGTGAAAAAAGTCAATGGGAATAAGCACATGTATGACAAGTGATACAAGGATAACAGAGCATGTGAAAGTGACTTGACAAGTATGAGATGGGTGAACGAACATGTGCATCAGTGTATAAGTATGTGCATGTGTGTGAGGCAAGTGCCAAAATAGTTTAGACAGTGGTGCCTCTATTCATGGCAGGTTTTGTGAGCTACTGGCCTGAGCTGATGAGGCATAGCTGTGAGGCATGGCTTGTAGAAACATAAAGACCACTTTCTCACAAGGGTCCTTCATCTTCCCAAGCTTCAGCAAGCAAAGGACGGTAAACTGCTGTTTGCTTAAATGATATGTATTTGTTACTGCATGGATTTGGTAGCAACAATATTTCATGTCTAATGCCCCCTGTTTAATGAGGATCAAGTTTGAAAGCAGCTGCTATAATGGTGTATTGAGGTATTGTGTTTAGCAGCAACACTGACTGTTTCAATCAGTGTCTCTGCAACAGTAAAGACGTCTGTGTAGAGGTCTGGATAAGCAAAGAACATAAAAAGTCCATAGAGTCTTACAGCTGTGTGCTGCCTCGTCTTATCATTTTATTCTGATCTATACAACTGTCTTTAAGGCAGCTGTTCAAAGAAAAAAGAAAGATGTGTCTGAGTAAAGTCTGGAAGGTCTTAGTACTGGAAAAACAGTAGATTTATCTTTCTTTTCTTTTCCAAGGATTCAGAACTCCAGATCTGACAGGATATGCTTTAAATTTTAATTGATACCATAAGCATTCTCATTGTTTAAAAGCCATTATCTCCTTTGCTCAACTTCCTTTCTTGTGAAATCCAATGTCCTCAAATATTGATGCTATCCAATCAGAGGAGATCCACCATCCTGCGCCATTTGCAGAACGCTGATAGATGACGGGATGCTCCATCTTCTGTTTGTGCTCAGCGGTTGGGCAGGAAGAGGGGCAGCATGCATGGGAGTGGAGGGCTGTGTTCCAGTCCAAGAGCCAGCGGGGAGAGCTGACAGGCTGTCTCTTCTGCTGAGCTGGTCGGCTTATGATAAAGCCCATGTCTTTATCTGGCTCCCTCGGGGTCAGCTCTTTTTTTCCTGCCTCATCCAGATAGCTGCTTTTGTTCTTCAGGCAAGCTTCAATCTCCCATTACTGCCCCAGCAACCCAGCCCAGTAATTCTCCTTCAGCCCAGTTTCCAGCTTACTCCTCTCTGAAGACCTGCAGTCATCCAGGCTGCATTTAGTCTGCCAGAGCAAAGACCCTGGGGAAACCCTTCAGCACTTCATCCATCCTCTCACTGTCTGCCTCTTTCTAGGAGGAGTGAGAGCGGTACGCTGAGGATAGCATCACTGCAGTCACTCTCCAGCATGCTATGAATAGCCTGGTTTCGAACATAGCTATTTCCTAAGCGGCAGGTGGCCGTGAGTAAGGTGGGTAAGGTCACACGGCCGAGGCATCTGTCGTTACCTGAGAATGCAAATGGATCTCCCTTCCCCCAGCTCTGGATATCACAGGCAGAAAAGCTTTCCTATTCCCACCTTCACACCTTCTAGTCTTTGGTGGTTCCCTCTTTTGTGATTTTCCTTTTAATTCTCTTTTCTTAAAAACAAAAACAAACAAACAAACAAACAAACAAAAATCAAAGGGATCCCAGTCCCTTACTATGTGTGTTAAACCTGTACTGTTGTGGAAAAATCCTGAAGCTGATGCATGTGCAGTCTTTGTGGTGCAGTGCTGCTGCTTTGAAACTTTATCCTCCACATTTTAGGGGATTTGGTTCAGTCTTGTAAGGAGAGCAGTGGAATCTATTCTCCTCATTGGGAAGGTGGTGCATGTAATGGCAGTTTTATTGCCTACATTCACACAATGTAGGGATTTTCTTTAGCTATGTTCACAGTACAAGCCTCAAATCCGATTTTTCGCCTTGACGGTTCGCACTTGTGTTGTAAGTGATATATCTGTCCTTACTGTGTGAACAAAGCTCTGCCCAGAAATGTGGCACACGTACATATTTATGAAATCAATAACATCATGAGGACGATCCACCATAATTGCGCCACAAAATTACATATGTGCAGTGAAGTGAGATGTAAAAAAAATAATAATAATAATAAAATAAAAATAA
>JAOTRR010000012.1:12973117-12986385 GCA_028570945.1 Gogo arcuatus | reverse complement strand
CTCATGAAGCTGGTTAAGATAATGCCAGTAGTGTGCAAAGCGTCATCAAGGTAAACGGTGGCTACTTTGGAGAATCTAAAATATGAAACATATTTTGTTTTTTTAAATACTTTTTTTGTTTACCACACAATTCCATATAATGTTCCATATGTTATTTCATAGTTTTGATGTCTTTAGTATTGTTCTACAATGTCAGAAATAGTGAGAATACAAAAAAAAAAACTATGAATGAGTAGGTGTGTCCAAACTTTTAACTGGCTCTGTATATCACGTCCCTCTCTCTTTGCTTTCTTAGCTCCAAAATGAACAGACTGAAAATACCCAAATCAGACTGCCTGCAGCTGCACAAATGACCTACATCAACAGGGTGGGGGGGCACTGACATCAACTCATCCCCCATCCCCTGTGGGTCCACTCTGTACAGCATGTCCCAGGCAGGGCAAAGTGAGCAGCTAGTACTAAACGTTGTGTGAGACCCTCCACTGGTGGCTCTATGAATCTTCAGGAAGGTTTAAAAAATGCAGCAACATAGTAGCTTTAGAGCCTCTCTTCCCTGCCAGGAGAAACCGACACCCTTGGGTCGCACGCAACCAGAGGGCAAACGAGGCCAGGCCCTGCCAAGTACACAACACCTCAGCAACTCATTTTCTTAAAGCCCTGGCAGCTAGGGAAATAGGACACAAGGCTGAGGGGGTGGGGAGGAACAGAATGGTTTTGTAAGGTTCTGCCAAAGCTAACTAAAGGATATGTGAGCTCAGTGTTGTGTGAAGGACAGTATAGGAGGAGGTTAAGAACCAGACTATGATGTATTATACCTCCCAGTGCATTATCTAAACTTTATTCAGCATAGATTTATACAGCATATTTGATAAATAAAGTGTTTTCATTATCATGGTGAAAATAATGAGCCAGAATCCTGTCTGTGGATTAGTACAAAAAAGGTGCCTCATGATGGTGCCTCAAGAACACAATGTCATGGGGAGCCTCCGGGAGCAATATGGTTTAGTGGATGAACAAAAAAACAAACAGTCTGTGAAATATTTCATTATGTCCTTTGGTTAGATTGTGTGATTACTTGTGAGGCCTATTAAAAGTTAATGCAGTTAGAACATGGCATTTTGTCAGGGTCACTGGGAACCATGAGGATTAGAGGTGCCTCCCAGCACACCTTTAATGAGCACATCAAAGACGTCACTTTGCCTACACTAAACACAAAGTACTTGACATGACACATTATTCATGTTATTCAATTTCATCACGACAACAGAAGTATTTTATCTAATTAGGCTCTACAGACATTGCAGCTGGGTTCCGAACACACAAGTACTGCAACCTCCATGAGATATAGGACAGGGTCACCAAACTGAATGCCATCCCCTTTTCTGTTTTGTGAAATGTTGTCCCTAGCAAAAAAAAAAAAGCTGCTTTAGCTAATCTCTTGTCAATTTATTGCATTTCAGTTTATTTTCCATAGCTAAGGCCAAGTGGTTCAGAGGAAAGGGAACCCATGCCCCACCTTTGAGTTTTTAAACAAATCTGTCTAGTAACCTTAGACCCTCAACCTGCTGAAGCCTTGCAAACCCACGCAGTATAGCTAGCCATTTGTATTCAGTGTGTACCCTTGATAATGTCATGTCTTAACATACCTTTGACCTACATTCTGTAATTCAGTGCAGAGAAAAGGAAAAAAGTGAGTGCATAAACCACAGCTTATAACCTCAATGTGATTCAGTTAAACCCTGTGCTTCATTCTTTTAGACATTCCCACTCTATTCCCACACTATCTCAACCTATATGAGCCAGGTGACATTATGGAGCTGTACAGGGAGCTCTGGATTATGTTTAGAGAGATTATCCCAAAACACCCATATATACCCTTTCCAATCACAAGACTCCATCTTTCGTTTGCTAATCGAACACACTTGTGCACTTAATAAACTTCCAGAGGGCTAATTTTTTATAGTGGAGTATTATCAATGAGAATATCAAATCCAAGTCTGGTGTAAATTATATGAAAGTTCCAGTTCAACTGGCGGGTAAAGCAAATGAAATGACAGATTATCAAACATAGATCTCAGATATTACCAAAACACCCAGCTAAAGACATTTTAGTCATTAACATATGGCCTAGTTTAAGCTAAGCCACATTCAATATTTTAGGAAGAGACAAAAGGCTGAGATGTGGCTTTGCAACTCATACAGCAGTCATTTTGTTAAAAAAATATTGCTGTAAAGACCTCAAGGAAAATACTTCAAATGCACTATAAGCATAACATGTGTGTGCCAAATTGCCCACACATATAAGAGTCTTGGCTTTGTATAGTTCATTGCACTGAAACTGTCAAGTTTTATGAGTGTGTTTCTCAAATAGACCCCACCCATTCTATTTCACATACATACTACACCAAAGCAGTACTGGGTGTCCCCCCTCCCCTCAGTGTATTACAGAAACATATTACAGAATTCTCTAAACTGTAACCTGCAAGCATATTACATCACAGATAAGACAACACATCTAGTGCTAGCCATCCATCTGTGTGGGTGATTATGAATTATGAGCCTTGCACAGCACAATCTCACATTGTAAGAAACTTAGATTTTCTCCTACAGGTTTCTGTGATATGTGGAAGTTTTGTAGTCAGAACTATCTTTATGGAGCTTATGTGGGAATTAAGGTTAAAGGTCCAAAGATTTCAGTATATCATTTTTTCCCAAGCTTTTAGGTTGGTGTATAGTTGACCATATTTTGTTTCTCTAATGTAAAACATATCTGATTTTCCTGCATCAACATTCATCCACTGGATTCTGATTATCAAATTAATATACAGACATCTACCATGAAAACTAGAGAACAAAGAGAATGATCAAATAATCCTCTAGCAGAAAAGTTCAATTTTAACTTCTATATTTAAAGAGTCAGCCAAAGTCTGGCTGTAGAGTCAAGCTAAGCTGTAACAGATTTCTTGGGAAGCCACCTCAAGGTCATCCCACTAACCTTATCTCAGTCAGGAACATTGGAACCACAGGTCACCACAGGATTACGGGGAACGGACAAGTGAACTTCAGACACATGGGTCAATTATACAGAACAGCACTGCAAACACCCAAAAGCTAAAACAGTCAGCAAGCTGGATTTTCGTAAGGTCTAGATGTGTGGAAAGCAATGTGCAGTCACTCAATGTGAAATGGTGCTTGCAGAGATATAATCATTAGTTATGCTTCCAAAGCCTGTTAGCTGTATGTTAGTATAATCAGTGATGAAGCATATTAATACTGTGTTACAGCCATCAAAAACAACAAACCATTCTTTTCCTTTTTTTCTAAGATTACATTTACTATTTAACATTGTTCTCACCATATTTGCATTTCAATGCATACAGCACTGCAGTCTCCTTCAAAGCAGTGAGTCAAGCCCTCTGTCACATGATTTAAGCTAGCATTTGATCACAATAGTACATCTGCTCAAGCTCCATCATAAACGTCCTTTTATCACAGCAAGCTAGCACATGTGATGACTGGCTTCCCAGCCGTTCCACAGCATACAGCACACATATATGCAAAATTCCAAGCCAAAACTAATACTGTAGGGGGGAAAAAAACAGTTCTGCATTCCAATATCACCTCATATCAAAAACATTAGCAATGGTTCAGTGAGTCATCTAAAAAATCCTGAGCTCCAAGTATTTCTTTTTTAATTCTGAGGGAAACCGAAGTCTGTGCCCAGATTCTGATTCAGGAGGACAAATGTTCCAACACAGAGTTCAAACCAGAGTCGGCACAGAGTTCAGGGTGTTGCTAAAGTCAAATAAGGACTCCAGCCCACTTGGCTCACCAGTTTGTTTTTATAACACAGTATTCCCCCTTCTTTTAGACAGTGGTGTTTAGTTGGGAGAGGGATCCATTTTCTCTTTGATCTATTGGTTGGGACTGAGGGAAAATCTGCTGAGTGCTTTGGAAAGACTCGGCATGCATAGCAGTTTGGCAGAGCCTGGACTGCTGAACTCAAGTGACCCACATTCTCTGATTACCAAAACAAATGAGACGGAATACTCATTATTCAACCAGAACACCACCCAGTCGCAAGCCTGAAAGTCAAGCGAGGGCCAAGAAAAATCAGGAACTATATGACTATATGATAGGCCACATGTCACAGACTGTGGTGATACCACGTGGTGTATTACATCAGTTTGTGGGAACTCTGAATACCATATGTAACTGTGATCTCATACAATGTCTAGCAATTTCCAAGACTCAATGGAAGTAAAACAAAGGGGATGTGAGATGTGGGAGAGGAAGGAGGCGGGAAGAGGTGTGTGAAAGTAAGAAGTTAAGTAATGTTAATCAATTCCTTTGAAATAAACTATCCAACACAAAGGAATAATAAACTATTGGACTTGCTTTAGGATTGCTTTGGCTGAGGCCTTGTTTGAGCCTGCTGCTGAAAGCTTCATGAACAAAACCTCTCCACTGCTGCTCATATGGTGCATCCTGTCTGCACTCACTGTCGCATCTGAAAAGGGTGTGTCATGGCAACTGTGTACATCTGAATGGGCGTGTACCATGCTAGCCACGTCAAGGCAAAGCCTTGGTGGTGATCTCTACTTTTATGATGCCAGATGTGCTTAATGCTATAGTGCAAGACTTCTTTTTTGGGGGGGAGGGGACTTGGCTGTCTTTGTTGTATAACAAACTGTTTTGTGGGGACATTATTGATCAAATATTTATAACAGCTAGGTAACATGAAAGAAAAAAATCACTGGATAAGGATACACAACTTACTTGTATTTAGAATATTTCTTTTTTTTTATGCACAAAAGCTTTAGGTGTGCGTCTGAGGGGTGGTGCTGTGTGCGCTTGTGTTCCGCGCTCTCGTCGCTCGTCTAGCTGAGTCTGTTGCTGGCCAGATCAGCTGGCAGTGTAGCGCGCGCGCGGGGGTGTGGCACTTCACAACAAAGGGTTTAAGAAGCACGCACATCTACACAACTCCTCCAGCCGACCCCCCCTCTCCCTCCCCCTTTATTCGATTCCTGCGCGTTTATTCCAACCTTTGCATGCTTTGGATTGTCAGCAGTATAAACAAGGGTCAGTGGCATTAGGGTGACCGCGACACTGCGGGGTGCGTAGCGCATTTCTCGGCTGTTAGCTAGCTGCTTGGTGACCTTCTAGCGCTGCCAGTTTTGACAACTTTTTTGCATAAGAAATAAGCTTCTTGAAAAGAGTAGGTGTTGGGTAGAACTTCCTGCGGGCGTGTGTGTGTGTGTGTGTTAATGGTAGGTTACGAGAGGTTTGTTTACTGTCTCTCCTTTGGAAAAGGACCAGTGTAACTGCGCGCTAATTCCGCATTGACTTCCAGCACTTTGTCGGGACATATTGTTCCCAACACACCAAGTTTCGACTAATCAGCGTTTCTGTTGAAAGTGAGCCCATCTGTAGCCTACGGACTACACCGGATATGGTGGCGTGGGTTAAATCGGTGAGAAACTGTTGCTATATAATAGACTATAGGCTTCTCCTGTGGGCGTGACGTTATTATTTACGACGCTGCGCCTCACGGTTTAAATAACACATTAACCTACTTTTGTTTAAGAATGCCTCACGTTAGCGGATTTGTAGACTACATCTGTGAGAAATTCGTTGTCTTCTTTATTTTAACTATCGCAGAAATAAGGTTTGGAGCACACTGTGTCTTATTTACAGTGATATGCAGCGAGGTAGATGTACACTCATAAATCCTCGTGTAAGTCGGGTGATTTTTATCCCAAACCGGTTTCTGTATCTGTAGACTATCTGAGCTGCAAAATGACAAAGCACTACTCGCTGCAATGGAAACTGACCTGTATGTGTCCTTAGGTGAGCTTTGAGATGTGACGATTTGCCATAAACTTTTTCGCAGCCAGAATAGTGGCATTTGTGCTTTTTCTGCGGGGACTCCTGCTCAGCGCGAGCCCTCCATCGCTTGCCTCTTTGTTTAAGGGCAGAGTCGGCAGGGACGGCGGTAGGTGTGGCAGAGTTTCCATCCTCCTCTCGCGTTGGAGTTGGTGGCATGCTGTCTTCTTTCGTTTTTGCCTGCTCGGCGAAATTATTGGGGCTCTGCTGATTGAAATCCGCCAGAATTCGGGCCACAACAAAAAGAGAAGAGTTGTCCTTCACCAGAGGTTCCTTGGTCTCTTCTCCATTCCTGGGTGCAGCCGCAGTTTCGGGTCTGTTCCCTTTCGGACCGTGCACAATTGCGCGGCTGGACATAGACACAAGGCACTCTGCTGCTAAATGTTCCATGTTGTTAAACACGCGAAATAAAAACGCCCCGATGTTTCTTTATAACATTCAAAAGCGAAATGACACTTGTCTAAATCTCTCAACTCCGTCGTCGATCCCTTTTGTGTGATGCTGAACATTCAGCAAACTCACTTTTTTGTATACCGTTACCGGCTTTTCAATAAACTTGACATCCTGATTAAAAACAAGCGGAGATACAAACCGTTAACGCGCCGCACTGATACTTTGCTCACTTTAGTGCTATTGTTCAGGCAAAGAGAGACTGATAAACTTGTGTTGGTTGAGTATGAAAACTCCCCATCGTGGCAGAAAAGTCCATACCCACGTAAAGTGACAGTATTGTGCTCTTGCTCTGACTGGAGCTGTCGGTATCCACGCTGGGGGCGTGGTGGCCCGGGAGTGTCGTCACAGCGCGCGAGCTCATTGGCCCGCACAGTGTCCTGAAGTGCACCGGCTCAAACTTCACCAAGTGCACTCGCATCCATCCAACATAGGAAACCACACTTAAATATTGTGCCTATTTAGTACCCTACTGGTTAGTTTAGTTATGGTCTAGTACTGTACTATGAGTATTCTGACAGTCTATTGTAATCTATCCTGGTTTAGTATCCGCTTTGAACAAGCAGGCTGCAGTAGACAATGACGCCCTGATCAATATGCTTTTTGATACATTTTTATCAACCGGATCCACGCCATAATCATATGCACGCCCATTAAATCAGTTAATGCTTTGGGCGCATTTTCTTGTCCAACAGCGGACATATTCGTTACAATAGTGTGAGGATTTTGACAGTTCTTCGCTAAATTGTGCAATAGTCTTGTGCAAATTGTGGTATGTATTTGGTATTAAGCAAACGTCATTAAAATCATTCATCCCAAATCACGCCAAAATGAAATTTTATTTCTTGTAGTTGCAAATTATATAGTTGTTGTAACTATTGTTATAGCAGGTTGTCAGTTGTGCAGCAGTATTAATAATAATAATAATAATAATAATAATAATAATAATAATAAATAATTTTATTTTGGTGGTTGTTGTTGTATAACATACTTCAGCTCATGGAAAATATATTTGACCCAAAAATTACAAACAGGCCAATTTAAACAAGTATGATTTTAATCTGGGTTATTACAAAAAAAAAAATAACAACAACCCAAGAACTATGAATAGGTCAGGTTAAACAAATACAGAGCTTGGCCAAGTAGCACAAGTGTTTTTAACTTCTTAGTCATGTACTTGTGGGAATACCTATAGTAATAAGTTATTTATGTGTAAATGTGACTATGGAGTGATTAGGTTCACTGTCTTTAGTGTGTCCTGCATGACAAATGTCTACCTTGCTGGTGGTAACTGAAATGAGTTTGCACTTCTGTTCAGCAATCATAAGGAAGTAGTATTTCAAGAAGGAAAATTGGACATTGCTTAAACAATCTGATAGAAGATAAAGAGCTGGTTGTCATAAAAGTGCAAGCAGATCCATGGCACATTGACTGGACCCCCACAAAACAATTATACTGTTTTAATTAGCCTTATTAGCTTCCTAGGTTTTAACAGCAGAGGGGCTAATAACAATTATGAAATAAATAGATACCACACACTTTAAAGGACCATCTTTATAAAACAACCTTCATTGTTCTGTTTTTATTCATGTAAACCAGAGAAGTAGAAAGAAGCCAAAAGCATAGAATAGTCCAGAATATTTTCTGATTTTTAAATCAAAGGTGATTTGGAGAGAAACATGAGAGAAGAAAAGCAAGGAGTCGTGCACCCCTGAACACAAGTGCTGTGCATCTCTCCTGTGGGAAAGTGTGTACTCTCTCAGTTCTGTTCACAAAAGGCTCTGGAAAGTTCCTGAATTCAGAGGGCCATCTGTCTGTATTATTTTACATATTCTTTCACCACAAGGACTGGGTGTTCTTGCATTTCATGTGGTCCTTCAGAGGCGCACTCCATGACAGCACAACAACGAGGGGCAGTTCCTCTTTCACAAGATGGCTGCCTCCAAATGAAGGGGGAAAAAGATGCTTGTCTGTCTGTCTTCAGCAGTCAGATAAGCAGGAGAAATGAGTTACTGGTTACTGCATGTCTACATTTCAAAAATACAGACAGATGTTTTATCTACTTTTTTTTTTTTTTTTTAATTATAAATGTAAATTTACTCTACAGTGCGAAAGAATGTGTTAGAACTTCTCCAGGCATGTAGGCACAGTAGTGTGGTAATGACTTCACAGATAATAACAGAACTGTACTGCATTGCAAACATTATTATGCATTATTATAATGCTTATAGAGATCGTGTGAAAGTAAGCCAAAACTCTTTACAAGAAGTACACTAAGAAATTCTGAATACCTCTCACTTCACCCACACACAACCCACTGTGTGTTACTGATGATCTGAGCTCACACAATACCAAAAATGTAGATGGTGGGTGTGATCTCTCCCACTATATGTCCCCTGCAGTGAAAGGATTTGTCTCATTTTGCTATTTTAATACTGTTGATTCATAGAGATTTAGAAACTAGTTTTCCTTTTGAGTTCAAAACAAACCGAGTAGCTTAATTCTTTTAGCGTATGCCTTATCATGTCTGTCGTTATGTTAGTAAAATAAGTGTATTTTCTGACCATGTGCACCACTGGGTTAAACTGTCCATTTGAGGCCATGCTATCCTAGAACATGTGGCCCTGTTGTCTTAGTGTTGTGCGATATGGGGATCATCTCCTTTCAACAACAAGGATGCACCCCAATCACTGTAGTATGAGGAAAAACAACAGAACCATGTTTCCTGACATCGCATAGAAACATGGCATGAAGCTGAACTCAGTAGCACTAACGGTAAAAGTTTATGTGGGTAGTGCACAAGATTTCCTTCCAGTTTGTTATAGGAAAAAGTCCTTGGAATAAACAGCACTTCAGGTGTTTATCAATCACTCAGAGCCTGCACTCTTCCCTAGAATATGTCAGTGCTCTGATGATCTGAAGAGCAAATCAGAAGGCTAAAGGTTATAAAGCAATGTTACTTTAACTAGAGCAATCATCTTTCTGCAGATGAGTAGTGCTCTTGATATGTCCTAACACTGACTACAAGCATAGTTGTTGTTTTTTTTTTTAAAATAAGCTTTTTGAGGTTAGTCTTTTCAGTTAATGGATGTCTTGTTTGTGTGTTGAATAGAAGCATGTAGCGTTTAAATGTCAATGCACAACTCTTGACATACATGAGACCCAGGACTTGTTTACTTCTTGTGGTTTAGCTTTGTTCTTTCGCTGTTGGGAAATGTCTCGTTTCCCATCATGGGCGCAAATACTCTCTTCCTGCTCAGAAATGTCTGCATTTTCTACTGATTTAAGATCACAATGCCTTGGCTGTGTCTAAGGCATAACTATTGTGCAAGAAACAGCAAGGCTGCTTTCAGAACTGTAGACAGGGGAAGAGATAGCTTCTCGTGTGAAAGGCTTTGTACGACATTTAAACAGAAAAAAAGGAGTGCCCACATAACACACGCACAGTATTACTAGTACTTTCACTCTCTCAACGGCCCCTCCCCATGGGGTGTATTTGTCTTCATGAGCACAACTGTCTCCTTAGTGCGTTTGCCACTGGTGTTCAGAGGGCCTCTAATTAGCAACCCCCCTTTACTGGTCAATCATTACACATGCTGATGTTTTCCCCTCACCGCTTTGGATGGCTGAAGTGGATAACAGTCTTGTATCGGTTGTCCCTTTGCTATCCAGTACACTGAATTGACATAACATACGTGTCCTAGTGTTTCAGGTGCCGGTACAATAATGTACTGCCCATCCTACCTGTTGTTGTTCAGATTGGTTAACACCTGAAGCATTACTCTTTTGTTGTTCACAAATGAAGGCCACTTCTGGGAGAGGAAAATGCTGAAATAACAACTATACAGATAAATCTACAAGTAATATTGTTCAGGCATGACTAACAAAGTTAAGGGAATGAAATGGAAAATCTACTGATGTCTTACAGGTAACCTGTGGTGAATATAAAGGCTATTACGTTTAAAGTGATGAGTGGGAAGAAAACAAGTTTTTAGCACAGCCCAGCATGTCATACACCCCCATTCAATATTACATTCTGTACATTGTTCACCACAGGAAATATAGCAATAGAAACAATTAAAGAACCGATAAACCAACTAGTCTGGTGATAAATAAGGTTCTCTGAAATATAAACAACCAAATATACAAAGGAAAGCTGATTTTAATTTCATGTTTTGGTGTTTCTTAGTGGGGGATGAACTCTCCAGTTAGTCAGGTTTTAACAACCCTCTGCTCAAGGTAAGGTCTGTGAGTCAAATAAAGCCACGTCAGAATGTGTCATAGTGAAAGACAAACAAGTTGAGACTATGTTACCCAGCAGTACTAGAAGAAATCAAAATATAGCATGTGAGATAAGAAAGGCATGGAGCACAGATGTACATCCACCCCATAAAGACTGTCACTGTGACCTTTTTAGTTAATGACTGAATAAAGTGGATGAGATGAACTTTACCACATTCATCACACTGATTTTAAGTAAATGTCTGAATGCAGATAAAAGCTGATTTTAATGTCATGTTTTGGTGTTTCTTAGTGGGGGATGAACTCTCCAAGTTAGTCAGGTTTCAACAACCCTCTGCTCAAGGTAAGGTCTGTGAGTCAAATAAAGCCATGTCAGAATCAGAATCAGCATAATAGAGTAAATTTGTGTGACAGCTGTGGTTAATAATAATCCACTTGACCACAGTGCTGCAAAGCAAGACATTACCTACCTCACACAATACCGCTGAAAGGAATAGGACAAATCATAACCTTTTTTTTTTCACCCAACCTATGTGAATTGTCTCCATAGACAGCAGTGAACAGGGGGAGTGGGAATGTGGGATGTGTCTTGTTGGGTCACAATGGGACATCTGTATTTCTCTCCACTCACGCTATACCATGCTACCCCTATGAGTTGCATTTACACATTCCAATGACACAGTAAATAAAAAGATTCTTTGCTCTTGTTATTCCATCTACAGCAATACCTAGTCTGATCTCTAGGCCTGTGGCAACAATGTACTATTGTTTACGGTTAACCTAGATTATTCTAAATAATACAATGCCAAAGAGATTACTTTTGTCACATCATTTAGATCATCATTATCATTATATCAACTCACTCACTGGATGCTCTTGGAAAACAGAGTAAGATTAAAATTCATATACTGCACATTCATAGAAAAAAAGAAGACTTCAAAACTTCAATGATTCTTTGGATAGTTACAAGTTCTTAGCTTTGAAAAAAGGTTATTATATTAAGAACGCTGTTTAATTGGGAAACACTCTGTTGTAGGGTTTTACACAGAACCATTAAGGATTCCTCAGAAGTACTACCAAAGACCCCTGAAGGGTTCTAGATTTAATTTTTGTCTATATTGTGTACCTATAGTGAGTACACAATGAAAGAGAAAGAAATTAATACTGTAAAAATCATAATTCAGGTTTTAAATCTCTTTGGCATTATATTATTTTACAATAAACTTCTTGTATAACATGATTGTAATCAGGTTTTCCCTATAGAGAAGTAATGCAGGAAATAATGTAGCCCGAAATAAATGACCAAACAACAGAAGTAAAACATGCAGAAGTAAAACTTAATAAACAAGAAATATTGACTAGTTATTGGACTAGTCTACAGCCTGTATATACAGCCTATAATATCTCTAATATCTCTACATAAAGATATTTTCCTATATCTCTATTTATTTAAATATAAAACATATAAAATGTTTAAAAAAAAATACTGGTTACAGTGTTGTGTCTGCTTTAAAATATCTTCATTCACTAAAAAAAGCCGTACAAAACTAAAATGAGTATTGCAGCTGCTAACACATTTGTGAGTCTTGGGAATTTTATGGCCAGGAGGTCAGCTTGTTACTCAGGAGCATTGTATGTGGGACCACATATGGGAAAGCCATTCTATCATAGTTTCCCTTAACACTAATCAGGATTTGGATTAGCATTAATTGTTAATTGGTGCATGTGAAAAACAAAAAAGAAATCTCTACATGTAATGAGCTCAACATGAGTGAAACCCTAGGCCTGATTGTACTGTAGCGTATCCTGTGTAATGTTTGGTTTTAATACTTCTGGGGATGTTCACATGCCTTTAAGGGTGTCTGAATGGGAAAAATGACCTTCTCTCAGCAGTGCGAGTTGGTTTGCTTCTCACTGTTATTCCATCATGGTAAAATGGCATTTTCTCCTTAATTTCGGAAATAAGGTATAGAATATTTTGGATGTATAATCTATTTAGCTATTAATAATATAATCTATTAAAACACAATGATGGAAATGCAGCTCTGGGATTCTGGTGATTAAATTTGTACATAAGCAAATGAAGATATCATTCGTTTCCTTCTAATTCAATGCAGCATTTCTTATGGGCTCAGTAAGGAATTCATTAGCTGCAATTAAGAGCAGGCAGAGTGCTGTCTGTATTTAAACCTGTACCTTATTGTGTAGGTACTTAAAAGCCACGAAGATAATTGCTACATTTTTACAAGCCATGTATGTCATGAATGTGATGGGTTCAAAAAAGAACTTTAAAAATGTGTCATAAACATGAACATAGACTAGACATTTGTTTGTTACTTTCATACTCATTTGCTTGTGTAGAAGTAAATTACACAGTAAACTCCAGAATAACTGTCATCTTTATGAAAATGAGCAAACATCAATAAATAAAATGTATACTTTTATGGATTATTGATACTCTGAGCTTGTATATTTAAAAATAAAATATTCATTTCATATACCGCTTAAACATTACGAGTCACGGGGAAGCTGGAGCCAATCCCAGCTAACATTGGGCGAGAGGCGGGGTACATCTTGGACGGGCCGCCAATCCATCGCGGGACCAACACAGAGAGACAGAGAGCCATTCACACTCACATCAGAATCAGAATCAAGTTTATTGCCAAGTACGTTCTCACATACAAGGAATT
>JAOTRR010000012.1:12917773-12936531 GCA_028570945.1 Gogo arcuatus | reverse complement strand
GTTCATGACAACTGCAGTCCTAAAGTTATCATGGTGATTGTAGTCCTCAGCCATCATAGCAAAACTTTAACTGTAAAACTGTAAGTGTCAAGATTACTACATCTTGTACCTAAAACTGGATGTAGTTTGGTGTCCTGTGGAAGCCATAGGGAAGATTTACAGTTTCATGCCTTGTTTTACTGCAGGAGCATGCGTTTCACATATAAATGTTGTTGAACAGTAAACAAATGTTGTGTGATAGATAACACTGAAGAAAATGTAGATTTTTTTTTTCGTTTGCTTACTTTAGAAAATTTTCTAAATACAATCACGCTGTCCATTAAACATCATATTCAGCGTCATATTTCACTTTCAGGGAGTTTGGAACTTTGGCCTATGAGCTTCTAGACCAGGCATACAAACATGATGAACAGGTGGCCATGAAGCTGCTGACCTATGAGCTTAAGAACTGGAGTAACTCCACCTGTCTGAAACTAGCGGTGGCTGCCAAGCACAGAGACTTCATTGCTCACACATGCAGCCAGATGCTCCTTACTGACATGTGGATGGGTTGCCTGAGGGTTGGCAAAAACCCTGGACTCAAGGTGATTATTTGTATAATGACATAGGTCTTTAGAATCATATTTCACTTTATGGGTACCTTGGTTTCCCCATCCCTTAAATGTTCAATGTAGAAGACCATGTGTCAATATGCAATAATTTAGGTACTTGGCAATTGCTTGTTTCTGATTCTCAAAACTGCATCTCTCCAGGTGATTGCAGGCATCATCCTTCCTCCTTCAATCCTGCTCCTGGGTTTCCGTGTGGGTGATGACACCTACAAAGGCTCTGATGACAACAAAGGTGCCAAGGACAAGGATGATGACAACAAATCCAGCAGGGTAACTACAGTGCTTGACCTGTCTAAAGCACCCTAATTAGTAAGAGCTCTATGTGTAGTAGGGGGGTAACACAGTGCCACTATCAGTATCTGTTTAGTACTCCAAATATCCATAATCTGTATTTGTATTCTGATATAAGCTCGAAGTGGACATGACCCAAACAATACTTTCTTTTATTAAGTAGGGACCCTACTACTATGTCCTCTGGAAAACACTGGGGAAAACCCCAGAAGAAGAAATGGCAGCACTGTCAGCATGGTCTGTGAATTCTGGCTCTGACAGTTTCTCAATCTCAGCTACAGCACTCAAGTTCATAATTGAGATGGCACGGGACTGTTTTTAATCCCACTCAGACAATTTCTTTTTCTGTCTGTACATGGCCATGATATTTTGTTCTGAATTTATTTCTGTTTCCCAAAATAGAAACAAAATAGTAGCCTAATTTAAACCACAGCAACCCTGACCAGGCAGTTGTAAGTGCATCACATGAACATTTCTTTGTCCTGCAATCTTCATATCTGACCACACTCTTGCGCCTTCATAAAAGTAAAAACCTTCCACTTGCTAAATATTTTGTTGCATCCCACAGGATCTCAGTCCTGATGCACGTCTTGCATTTGTATTAATAAGAACACTATTCTGAATAGTGTATTCGTATTCTGTTACATCCCTAAGTTGTAGGTAGTTCTTTCACAGGCAGAATATCAGCTTAAACAAGACTATTTCATTGTTCACTTCATAAATGAATAAACATTCCACAGAGAATTTCTCAGTACTTAACATAACATGTTAACACACATAATGATATTTCTGCATTATCACTTCAAATTCAAAATATTGCAATCTTCCAAACAATATGACCAATGTTCTTCCAGGATGCCACCACAGATGCGCATTCCAAGAAGGGTGATGAAGAAGATGGCAGTAAGAAGCTGAGGCATGTACCCATTGGAAGGAAGATTTATGAGTTCTACAATGCTCCATTCACCAAGTTTTGGTTTAATACAGTAAGCATGAAACCTTTGCCATTTATTACCATGTCAGGTATTGTCATTTCATGGTAACAGTACTTTCCTGTTAATTTAATGATGTTGATTGATGTTGCATTCTTTTGTTTCTCTGATGTTGTCTGATATGTCTGGGGCAGATCTCGTACCTTGGGTATCTTATGCTATACAATTATATTGTCCTGGTGAAGATGGAACGTTGGCCATCAGTGCAAGAATGGTTGGTCATTTCCTACATACTGACACTTGGCCTAGAGAAAGTGAGACAGGTGAGGTTTAAATAATCTTTCAACAGTTGCAGTTTTACAGATAAGTCTCAATTTCATATGTAATTTACACATTTTTAGAAACTTCAGATTATAGCTTTGTACATTTCACATGTAGCGCATGTGTTATGTTCAAATGTGAGTTTTTTCACAATTCATTCATTTTCATGAGTGATTTTCTCATATGATTATTTTCACATGTAAAGCCTGTAGTTGTATTTTTCACATGATCATGTTATTCATGATGTCATATGATATCACCATGATGTCACATGTTTAGTTGAATGAGCAATTTCAAGGCATAACATGGAGAAATGTACCTTTGCATGTTTTTCATGTGATCACATATTTACATCACAGAATTACATTTCACCAGTGAAATGTATGTGATTTTTCCTTTTATCATGTTTTAATATAAGGTTTTTCAGTCTGTCCCTCTGGGGAACCCTTAAAGGGTTTATGTAGAGGCCTACAACAGAAGGCTCCTTTAGAAAGCTTGTGAATCCCTGACTATAAGAGCCCTTGGGGAACTATATTTTAAGGGTGTAGTGTAAAGCACTAAATATAATATGAAAAAAAGTCACATGAAATATGAATAAAACACTAATCATGTAGGTGCTCCTCTATTAGGAGGAATGGATGAGAGGGTTAGTGCTGCTATTTAAAGGGTGTTCTTTTGATCATGCACTTTACTTAAATATTTAGCTGACAGGGACAATGATAGAGTATTGTGTGTGCCAGAATCAGATTAGAGCTGAATTTTATCTGTTGGCTCTGGACAGATTTGTACAACCAGCAAAGGCATTAAACGTCAGTGACACAGAAAAAGATTAAAAATATAGTCATATGACTGGTGTTAATCATGATATAAACTGGGTTTTGAAGCAGTCTGCATGTTTTTTCTTGACTGGTTTAACTGAGAAAGCTGTACCAAGCTCAGAAAATCTATGCTGTGTAGTATACAGTCTGAGCAATTTACTGTCATTTGTCTCAGGTTAAAATGAATACGTAGTTAAATACAGTTAAAAAAGGAATGGAAATAGAGGGAATGTAAAATGGTAATACACTTGTTTGTGTTAGATTCTGATGTCAGAGCCTGGTAAGCTCAAGCAGAAGATTAACGTGTGGGTGGAGGAGTACTGGAACATCACAGACCTGGTGGCCATCTCTACATTCCTGCTGGGTCTCCTCCTCAGACTGCAGCCTGAACCTTACATGGGCTACGGCCGGGTTATATACTGCGTGGACATCATCTTCTGGTACATCCGTGTGTTGGATATTTTTGGGGTCAACAAGTATCTCGGACCGTATGTCATGATGATTGGCAAGATGGTAAGTAACAGTAGATTACACAAGTAGAGAAACTTTTGTGTTTCTGGTTTTATAGATGTCAGGCCTCAACAAGTTATTACAGGTTGAATTTAGTTTCTAAAATATTTGATTCTTTAGATCATTTTAGAAGTTTTATGTTTAGGTATTCTTTTTTTAAAAATGCAAAAAAACCCTGGAATGTTGTTTTTTTGTTTTGTTTTGTTTTTCAGATGATCGACATGTTGTACTTTGTGGTGATCATGTTGGTGGTCCTCATGAGCTTTGGGGTAGCACGGCAGGCCATCCTCCACCCAGATGAAGAGCCCACCTGGCGATTAGCCCGAAACATTTTCTACATGCCCTACTGGATGATCTATGGAGAGGTGTTTGCGGACTCAATAGACCGTAAGACTAGAATTGATAGTAAGATTCTTTTTCCTGCCTCCAGGGTAGATATTCAGTCTTATCTGTGCTTTCCTCTATCTTACTGAGTTGGTATATTGTAGTGTCACATTTGCACATACAGTAGTCCTTACTAATTGATTTCATGTCCTATTTAAATTGTAGATAAAACCCGGACAGGTTTTTTTTTTTTTTAAGTTTTTAAGAACTTTTTAGTATTTTGGGTTTGTGTTATAAATAAGCATGTTATGCTATGATCTATAAGTTGTTATAAGCTACAAATATGTTGGTTTATGACTGTCTTGTCAGAATAGAGCTCTTTTTTCAGTAGGTCAATACGTTTACTTCAATAAGTTAACTATAAAACAGTAGATATATGATGTATGTCTTCAACATATTTAATTACATCCAGAATAAGGATAAGTTTGGAGTTAATTCAGCATCATAAACAATGCAACAGTGAAGATGCAGAAGCACTAGAACACTGATGTACCAATGTTGTTTCCACGTGTGTAAAATACAACTTTTAATTTTCCATCTTGTGTGTGTGTCCCGTGTTTCTATCCTTAGTTATTTTTCTTAATTTTGATGTAATTGAGAGTAAAAGTTTGCTTGCTGTCTCCCCCTCTATCTCCATGAATTGTCCTCTCTGGAATGCTCTGCAGTTTATGCCATGGAAATAAACCGTATGTAAACATTACGCTCCACCATTTTTAATGCTGTTTAAAAATGGAAATGAAGTTAGCACTGCTGTTCTGGACTGAGATTTAAAGTCTTCCCTCAGCCCCATGTGGAGATAATATGTATGATGAGGATGGAAAGAAACTGCCCCCCTGCATTCCTGGTGCCTGGCTCACGCCAGCCATCATGGCCTGTTATTTGCTAGTGGCTAACATCCTTCTTGTCAACTTGCTTATTGCTGTCTTCAAGTAAGTATACAAATCAATACAGATGATATATATTTCCTAAAATGACAGAGCAAATATAACCAAATGGAATTTAACTTTACTGAACTTCTCCTGGATACAGTATGATTGATTCAAATTGTCTAAAGAGGATACAATTATAAATTATCCACCATGTTTGTATCCCAAACAGTAACACCTTCTTTGAGGTGAAGTCCATCTCAAACCAGGTGTGGAAGTTCCAGAGGTATCAGCTGATCATGACTTTCCATGAAAGGCCAGTGCTCCCTCCTCCTCTCATCATCTTCAGCCACATTTACATCCTCATCAGACGAATCTGCTGCCGCTGTGGCAAGAAAAAAGAGGGAGAGCTGGACGAGAAGGACAAAGGACTAAGTGAGTTCACTTGAACGAATATCTCATTTTTGTGACCAGAAGAAAATGAGCTATTTGTAAAACTTCTGTGCTTTCAGAGTGTCATTGTTGGTGCGATAAAGTCAGTGATCATCCTTCCTCAATGAACAAGACTGTAACAGAGCACACTACCATATTAATTTGCTACACTATAGGCTCATAGAACTGCTAATAAATACTAATTTGAAGAAATTGTTATACATTTATAAATGACACTTGTTTAGCATTTGCATCGATTTATGGATAAACTATCTATCTTACAAATTTACATTTTCACGTACTTGTCTCATTGACTGATCAAAGTATCTCCTTTTTCCTCTAAGAGCTTATCCTGAATTCTGAGGAGCTGAAGTGCCTGTATGAATTTGAGGAACAGTGTGTGGAAGAGTACTTCAGAGAGAAAGAAGATGAGCAGCAGTCCTCAAATGATGAAAGGATAAGGGTGACATCTGAAAGGTATTAAAATCTGTGAAGCATTTTAATCATCCAGGTTAATTAATTGTCTAAAAGTGGTAAGCAGTGTAAACTGGACTTAATCTTGAAACTGTTTTACCACACATTTGAGAGGTAACAAATATAAAGGTTGAGATGATGGTTACCTGGCACTGAAATGTATTTTTTTAACAATTTTATTTCATGACAGGGTGGAAAACATGTCCATGTACCTGGAGGAGGTCAATGAGAGAGAGAACAATATGAAGGCTTCTTTGCAGACGGTGGATCTGAGGCTGGCCCAGTTGGAGGACATCTATTCTCGCATGATGACGGCCCTGGAGAAACTGGCAGGAATCGACCACAGTGAACTGAAGAGGAAACACTCACGGACATCCTCTATTAGTGGCCTCTCATCTCTCCTCCGCACTGGCAGCGTTAACAGCAATGATGGATACAGCCTTTATTGCTACTGCATGGATGACTGTCCAGCTACAGAGGAGAAGGATGGGGCCAAATCAGGCCAACTGACAGTGGCAAATGTGAAGAAGTCACCAAACACCACAACTCTCAACCCAAATGATTACGGGCTGAATTTGGAGGTGGACGTTCCAATAGTAAAGATCTGTCCAAACTCATGTGAGAACAACTGGATCCCCCCTTGTGAGAAGACAGCTGAGTTTATAGATCAGGGTGAAGATGCCAAAACAGCATGTGAAGCTTCACCATCTTTAGTCCAAAGGTCTAGGAGCGCCAGCTTGTTCAGTTCAACAGCCAGAGAAGGTTTAATGCAGACAGTCAAAGGGCCTAATTCTCTTCAAAAAGGGATAGTCAGATCCTCAACTTGGCGGGGGTGGAGTGCCGGCTCTGAATATAAAATGCAATCTAATCTTTTTGGCCAGCCACCTCCAGACATCCACATTATCAAACCCACAGAGACAAATGAAGCAAGTAAATCTGAGGGTCAGCTGAGACCGAGAGTTCCAAACATTCTCAGCACAGAGATGAGAAGTCAAGAAGAAGGCCAGATAGGAAGGAGTGATATTACACAAGAGGACAGAAAAGAGAATGGCTCAGAGGAAAGTCTAACTATGGAGGGTAATACAGAAGAGAGAGACAGAAACCCAACAGAAACAGATGAAATATGGAAAAACACAATTAACAATGGAGGGATGAACTTGCATGAAGATATTCCTGACTCTTTTCATCTTCTGGTACCTGAAGAGAAAATGTTTCCACCAGGAAGATCCAAGAGCTGGAACACAAAATGTCGCAAAGCCTTGAGGGAAAGTGCAGACAAGCCCCGGGGCTCCAGCAGCGAGAGCAGCCTTTCATGTGGAAGCTCCCTTGAGATGTCTAGGGAAAAATCTGGGAAAGTGTCAGGAAAGGAGGGGTGAAAGAAAAAGGACAGATCTGAGGTTGGGAGACGAGATTGCTAATTAGGAGTATGATAAGAGACTGTTACAGAAAGATCAGAGTTTAAATATACATTCATTTTTTCATTTTCAGTATCCAGGTCAGAGTTACCCTGGGAAACTGGGTGCAAGGAATACACCCTGGATGTGATGGCAGTTCATTGCAGGGTATCAGAAATATAACAATAACAATATAACAATGCTATAATAGTATAACACTAAAACAGTTGCAGTGTCATATCCACATCGCAGGCAAGATATTTGGTGTTTTGTAGATAACCCTAAATGTGTGATTCTGTGATTAATTACTGCATAATGTTCAGCATTAATATTTTTTTTGTTATAATGGAAAACTGTTCTTACTGTCCCTTTAAATTTAAAGTTATGGAACTACACAATTAATGTATATTTGTGCAAACTTTCGATATTTTAATACTGATTTTCCTGACTATAGTGTTGTGGACAAAAGAGCTTTTGTACAGCTGATCTTAAAAAGCATGACAGCGCTCTCTAGTGTCTAGTAAGTATATTTACAGGAACATAGTTCTAGTTGCATGTTATATCCAGCAACAAAAAGCACACATGAACCATAATGCTATGCAAGTTTACTTTGGTTATATGTGGTACAAAAAGTTTCACAAGTAATTAAAAAAAAATATCACACTAGAAATTAGAGGTTACACTTTTTTTTTTTTTTTTTTTCAAACAATCTTTTGCTTACCAGATGAGCAGGCTGTTTAAGAAACATTTTCTTACGGAATTGATAGACGGCAGTACATTGTGGACGATCACAAAAAAAAACAATTCAAAATCAATAGCCTCAGAAGACAACTGCAGATATATATGGCCTATGATGCCACTGATCACAATGGTCCCATCTGAACACCAAGGCTGGAATAATTATGCTACATTTGCTTGTATTTTATGGTAAGCACTGAAGCAGAGCGGCTACTGCAGTTTCTGGGGAAAGTAAAACACTGACTTGTGTACAGACATTTCCAAGTCCTCAACTCTTGGGCTGGAAAGAGGAAACAAAAATCTTAGCAAGAACTTTTTATTGCTGACTCAATCTGTCAGACTATTTCGAAACTTTCCTTCTTCTGAAACATTACTGCAACTGGAACATTTCACTACTGTCTATTTGCAGACACTCACCCTCATTTGAACTACATTAAGAGCATTGGCACCAGTGAAATAAATGCTACTAGGTACAGAATACATTAGATACTGACATGAATTCACTCAAACACAGACACACATAGCAACACATAACTGTCCATTTGATAATTGTATTTTCCTTCACAGAGCTACTAGTAATAGATATGACAGGTTATGATGGGTATAAACCAAAAGTACTTTGGGCTTTTAACAAACAGCAATAAGAATAGGTGGTATTTTGTTAATATACATAGCAGCAAGAATGCCAATGTTTAAAATTAATAGCACATTATACATACAACAATAAAAGCATGCATTAGTGGCTTTCCTATACATTCATATACAGATATTTTAAATAATTCCTCAGAAGTTAATATCAAACATGCAAACCTTTGCCAATCACACAAGGTGTTTTTTTTTTTTTAAGGTAAATTAACCAGAGATACGTGTAAATAATACTACCCTTCCTGCCATGCAGAACCAAAGTCCAGCACAGTTTAGTGATTTCCCAGTTTTCACACACTGACTAAACCTGTTCATTAATTGATAAGTTCAATGAGGTGTCTTTCAACAGGAATATCAGCAAGCCGTGTTGGACTATCAAACAGACAGGACCACAGCTGGGACCCCTGGCTTAACGTGTGCTATATACACATCATGTCTCTGTTTTGATTGGCTGCTGCTTTACAGACACACAGACAGACTATACACGCATACTTTTACCCATCATGCTCTTCAGCTGTCATGTTCTATATTTGAGTCTCCACACTGCAGGGAGTGCAGGATCTCTGTCAGTGCTATACATGGTTATGTGCCTGTGAGACGAAGCCAGAAACATTTTCATATTTTATATATATATATATATATATATATATGTGAGATCCGTTCTAATTCCACCTCCATTAAAATCTTTAAAGGCCCCCTTTAATTATACACAATTTGCCAGTCATACTATAGATTTTTAGAGATAATCATCTGCCCATAAACAATGTGTAATGGCAGTATAACACTTGTTATGCTTACAAAAGCTTTATAAAATATGAATAAAGGCTCTATAAAAAGGAATAATTCAAGCTTTGATATTATATAAAAAATAAAAAAAAAAGACAGTCAAACCCAAACATGTGCCATGATTATCACAAAAAGGCCAAAAGGAACAATAAGACATTTCATAAACTAGGTACTTCGAACCCCTCCAGTATCCTTTTTGCCAACTCGCCGGTTGATCTGTATGAACAGATGTCTCTCTGTTCATTAAGTACGTGAGTGCACACCTCTCAGTAGAGGCTCATATGACCTTCCATACCAGCTGTTTTTGCAGCTAGAGAGATCAAGTCCATAGATGCATTCCACTCGCTGGAGTCCATTATACAAGTGTGCACCTGAATAAGCTGTGCTTCTTGGAACGCTTCTCTGTGATCTTAATTGGCGCCCCACCTTCTGCATTGCTGCCATCATTCTAGGAAAAGGCATGAGGGGAAGGGATCACTCAACAAAAATGGCAAAGCTAATAAGTCAGTAATGTACTGTAGTTTTATTCATGTCATGCTCAAAGTTACAGCTAGTAGTTCATGGCATGACTCACCATTTTCCTGTTGAGTCTGGCCATAATGTCTCTCGCTAGGGTGAAAAAGGCCTCTTCCACATTTACACTAGTTTTTGCACTGGTTTCTAAAAACTTGATTCCGTAATCTATTGCCAGCTATAAGACAACATAAGGAACAATACAATGTTCTAAACACGGAAAGCACAGCACATATAAGAAATAAGAGCTTTTACAAAGATTTTGTGGAGGAAAAAAAAAAAAAAAAAAAGATTAAAGCACACAAGAAAAGATCAAATTATAATCTTGCAATATTAATATTAAGAACTGATCCAATATGTATTATCATCATTATCAGAGCCAAATTTCTGCCTGAAACACTGGATCACTATCAGATTAGATTTGGCAAAATGTCAATCCATTGACAATTTATCACGTGAATACATGTAATTTTATAGGCATATATGGGGGTTATTTTTCACTTTTTAAGGGAAAGCAGCTGAATGACTGCAGAAAATGAACTTTAACCTCCATTACGGACGGTTTTGTCTTTGGGAAACAAATGAAAGGATGTGCAATATTGCCACATTGCAGCTGCCATGGCTTATTTTCACTTGCCTATATTTAGTTAGTGTTGAGTTTGCTAATGGCCTCAAGTAGCGAAGTACCCTTTTACTCAAAATGACAGTATGTGGTTTAAGACGTATCCTGTGTTGGTTGTGCTGCATGCTGATTGGAACAATCACAGTGAATTAGTCAAATGAATTGCTTGTGTAATGTAGATAGTCTCTCATTTTAAATGGCATATAAAATAGGGAGATTCTTGAGGGGAACTAAAGAACTTGCACAAGGTACAGAGTTCACATTTTCTCAAATTTTATGCAACTCCTTATGGTCAAAATAACCCAAAAACAAACAAAAACCCGAGATACAGACAAAAGCAAATTTTCACAACATAGGCCCTTTAAAGCACACAACCATTATGATATTTTGCATAACTTAAAAATTTACAGAGACTTAATTTAAATTTACAGAGAGTTGACTTGGCTATTATTAGGATGTCAGTATCAGATCAGGATCATGTATCAGCCAGTAATCAGAGCTCTGATATTAGTTACATATCAAAAATGGAAAAAAATGGGATCAATGCATAATACCTAATCAGTATAGTGCAGTTACATAAGACACTATGTCCACATGTTATCTATTCATTTTGCCTTTTTTCAATGAACAAGAATAGAAAGTAATAACAGCATGATTAGCTGTACCTTCTCTCCTCTCTCCTTAGACACCTGTCTCTTGTCGTTCATGTCACATTTGTTTCCGAGGATCATCCGCTCTACGTCTGATGATGCATGCTAGAGAGAGCAATAAACATGTAGCACAACTCATTTATTGTGAAAATATTATGTGACAATAACACGTCCTGTTCATAATTTGATTGTACAATATAAATATAAAAACATACCATGAGAAGATTTAGTGACAGTATTTCAACATTAATTAAGAATTGTATCATTCATTAAAAGAATATCAAATCAAAAACATATATGGAACTGTGCCAAGTTTCATCTTGACTACATATCTTGTTGCTACGTCGCTTTATGTCATGGTGGCTCCCAAAACTCACCTCTTCAATGTTGCGAATCCAGTTCTTGATGTTTTCAAAGGACTTTTCACTAGTGATATCATAGACCAACATAATGCCCTGGCAGAGAGACAGAGACAAAAATAGGACAGATTTAAACCTTGCATTTACCTACGGGTATTTTAACAGTATGATGGGAATGAAGACATGGGCTCACCATTGCTCCTCTGTAGTATGCTGTAGTGATGGTCCTAAATCTCTCCTGTCCTGCTGTGTCCCTATAAACCAGAACATAGTGCATACATTTCAATTAAGCTCACCATGGACCAGACATAGAAGTCATCATTAACTCCTTTTCTTATACATGTCCTGCATTGTCTCAGTTGGTTGAGAGAAGACCCACCCTTCCCAACCCCACAGTTTCCAATCTACACATCCTGTAAACAGAGCAGACACACATTTCACTGCACTATTGTGTGCACATCCTTCACATTAGTCACTGAATGTCTGGGCCTATAAGTACTGTGACCCCCAACAGGAAGACCAACCTATTTCCTGGCATCATTTCTCTTGCATTTAGAAATCTACTGGAGGGTGCTGACACCATTATGAATTTTTGGCTGACGATTAGTTGTCATACACACAAAGTAATTCTGATTAAAGTCAAGAAAAATAAACAATTCAATCATTATGATAGTTTTAGGACATAAACTACCTGTAGTTTATATCATGACAAGCTGCATTTTTGTCTTATTAACTTCAAGAGAGAGAAAAAGAGAGGCTGGTATGGGAAAGACTGTCTTTAGCTATTCTAATGTAAGTGATAAAAGGTACTAACTTATTTTGTAACTATGCAAATGTAACCATAAATATATGAACTATACTACATTGTCATTTATTAATAAATGACAAAAGGTTGGAAAATCATTGTGGTATAAGAGGAATAACATACTTCAGACTGCGTTGTTATAGGTAGATTTTTCTGTTACAGCAGGGCCCATCATATCTTTATTCCTTACAGAACTGCATGTCCTTAAGTGTTTATCCCTCTTATACCAATTTATATTAATTAAAGGATGACACATCACACTTAATTTTATTCAGTTATAGCTACATTTAATGTTGTAGAACATTTGCAAGACAAGTGAGTTCCTCTTATCTACATTAGAGCAGCTATAAACAGTCATTCCCTTATCTACCTCTCTTTTTTTCTCCTGAGGTCAATAAGATGAAAAAAAATGCATCTTGTCAAAAAAGCCGCGTTTGACAACAAAGTCCTCTATGATGAAGATGCTCCTGTGTTAGCTTTACCTCTGACTGTTACAATGTACTGATAATGGATCCTCCTCCTAAAAATACTAACTAAACGTCTTACAGAAAACTTCACCATATCAACAATTACATACATTTTTTAATCTGGTTATGTGGAGCATCTGCCATAACTTTCCTGTGCAAGTTGTTACTATAGAAATGAGTGCATAGTAGAATAAGCCTTGCAGCTGGAACTGCTGTCAAAGCTGCTGTTATGTAAGGGATAATGTACAGCGAGTCGGTCATTATTGCAAAATAAACCCCAACAGGGTGATGCAGGACCCCGAAGCAGAGAGGTCGTGAATCACCCTTAAGGGGTTTATTTAGCGATAATGACCAGCTCACTGTACATTGTCCCACTTATTACATTGGTACTTACTAAAGAAATCAATAATTTTACATAAAATATTGATTTAAAAAATGATTTTATTGCTTCTGCTAATGATGTGGTCCATAGCAACCACATCATTAGCTTTACTTAACCACATCCTGCTTTACTTAACAAATGGTCTGCTATAAAAATATAACAGACCGCTGAATGCCACAATTGACCAGTCAGGAATCGAGTATTCAAATGAGCTGTGTAATAAAGAAAATTAATCAACACCATATGACCAATCAAAATCTTGAATTCAACGCTGTGGTAGAAACAGACGTATGAGCCCCAGGAACTACTTGGAAGTAGTCTTCAAAGCCACTACCAGTCACTAGAGAATCTGATAATTTTCATCACTAAATGTGGTCAACAACTGCTTAATTTCAGTTAAACATGCCATTTGACTGACATTGCACATGGCCAACTTCTTTTACTCACCAGTGTTTAAAAAATTCTTTATGAACATTTACTGACATAATGCTGTGGAGGTTTTTAACCCAGTGACCTTTTCTGTTTTGCTCCAAAAAGCTCATTGTGTTCAAAAGTTTGCTTTCCTGTCAAAAACCATTGTATGGAAGTGTGCATCAACCTTCATCATTCTGAAGCTTGTGGTCAGCTCAGTGTACAAATGACATCAGAAGCGGTGTGGGCGGAGCTTACTGTACATGAAGTCTACTATATTGTAGATGAAGAGAGTATTGTCTACAATAAGCTCATATGGACATACACTTGGATTGTGTGTTGGACTGCGCTGCAGACTGCAGTGTAACAAAATGTCATCAAGATCCAGTTGAAAGTAAAATATATACCAAAAAAAAAAAATCAGCTAATAAAACTGTACTTTTGAAAGCCTCAGTGCTTACCATATCTGGAGTTTGATTTTCTTTCCATTTAACTCTATAGTCCTGATTTTGAAGTCAATTCCTAAAATGAGAATAAAAGAAACAATTACACTGCACAGTAAACACTAAACGGAGTCTTCATGATTGACATACAATACATTCTCTGTGTCCAACTATGTTTGCTTTTATAGTCATAGTGAAAAAATTACATGACCTCAGCAAAAGTAAATGCAAAGCTCTCTGAAGATAAGCCAAACTGAGCCTGACTGATGGATTTGTAAGGAAGCTTCATGGATTGTCTTATCTGCAGGATGAATCAGTACCAGTGCAATGGTGTTTCAGAGCAACTAAAGAGAAACTCTGTTTTACACTTTGTCTACTTTTTTCCCCTAGTTCAACAACAACAACAAAACATACAAATATATAAACCTATAAATGCAGGTACTTTCTGTATATGAAACAGCTCACATTTTAAGTGTGATAAAGCTGCTTTCCATAAACAGTTTAGACAGGAGGCAGCGCCATTTCCTGAGGGGCAAACGTACTATACCACAGTTTTTAATGACTCATTAGAGGAGTGGGAAAGTCCAGACTGTTCAGATGTAGGTCTATGATCAAATCAGAATCTCCAACTACGACAGTCTTCTGAACAAACACCTCATACAAACTTTCTGTTGTAGGAGAAGAGAAGGCGGGTTACCAGACCCTGTTTTGAACCGCAGTTGCCTAAAAACATCAGACATGAAACCACAACCCTGTCTGAATCCCTTATAACTCTCTGCTAAATTGAGCTTCATCACAGGTTACAGACTTAATATAAAGCACTGAACGAAGCACTCATATAATGGTCAGGAAATTTCAATATAAGAAGGGTAATTTGTGTATTTATTTCTTTTAAATTGCAAAAATCGTAATAAGACAGTTAACATTACAACAGCCAAAGACTGTTTTAGCTGATAGCATGAACAAACAGTACGTTAAAAAATGAGAAGTTGATTGAGAACAAAACTCTGACAAAAGAGACACCCAGAGGAAGTAGCTTGCTAGGTAATACTCGATCTGGTTTTCCTTTTACCGGAAAACAGTGGGCATGCAGATGAGTAGTGTTATTTGTTTATTACTATGAAAGCTCTGAAGCGACTAACTGGCTAAACATTCAGAAGTGTACATTTGCTGGTTAAATTTATGTATCTGCCTGCTGGAAAATCTTATTGCATTAAGATAATACTTTCAGACATATGAACATAAATATGCTACAGTCAGGTTTGAATAACCTGAGCAAGATAAGCAAAGTATAAACAGACCAAGTGAGTCAGCGGAAGCACTAGTGGATATCTCCTGTGCTCTGGAGGGAGTTAGCAGGGAAGCCTGCAGTGTGGCCATAGCTGGGGTCAACCACCTCCTGGCACATGGAAGTAGCTGCCCATCATGCCTCTGCCTACTGCATTGTCTGTACAATGAAGGCGTGAACAAGCTGAATGTCACAAGGCCCAGAGGTGGCTTTAAACAGTGTGGTCTGTGTTCAATGACAAGCCCGATTCTGTGGGACAGAAGGCCTTTCCCAGCACAACAGGCCCTGGAATGACCAATGCATTACCAAGAAATGTGCTGTCTATTGTTGTTAACTCTGACCTGTGAGCATAATATATGGTATTGTGCTTAAATTCTTAAGACAAAAAAAAACAAAAAACACATTTAATCTTAAAAGTAGGTGAAGGTCAATAATATAAGCTTTAAAAAATAGAATAGATTTACAATACAAATCTGGGACATACAGAGAAACAACCACTCATATACGTGTCAACAATCCTAGATGTACAAAGGGCATGAAACAGGCAAAATTTAAAAAGTGCCTATTTTTGTTTTTGCCATGGTCTCAGCAGCAATATAATCAGTTTCTTACACAATAATTTAAAAAAGCTTGATTCAGGAAACTCCTGTGTAAACAGTTTATCTTGGATCAGACAAAGCCAGATAATTTTGGTATGACTTAATCGGATGGAAAACCTACCAGCAGTATTGATTTAAGATCAATGCAAACGAAGTAAACTGAACATCTCAAAGACCAAAACTGTGCATCATGCAGTAGCAGTCAGCCAGGTATAAAACCTAATTACACTGACTGCAAAAAAAAAAAGAAAAAAAAAAAAAGACATGCATATTTAAGGTTTGAATGCTCGGTTGCTGCTCTTTCTAGATGCTGATCAGGGCTACAGATGCACTGAAATGTTGGTACTGGATACGCAGTAATCATTTCAACTGTCTGCTGATCTCAAACTGAATTACAACAATTAGATTAGCAGGTATATAAACATATACCAGTATCTTACCTCTATTTTATGAAAACATGCCACATAACTGCTGCCAAAAGAACCAATGGATCTCCTTTTAAGGAGGTTTCATCGTTTGCACATGTGCATCATTTGGATTCTTACAATGCATTTCCATGGTTTACATTCCTTGCTCAAGATGTTTCAGAAGATGCCAACATGCCTGGATTTCCAAAAATGAGCCGAAACTAGAGGCCTTTAACATACAATAAGCCAGCTTCCGGTTCCCCTGATTAACTATAACGGTTTCCTCATAAGCTCAAACGATCTGCAGATAAGAATAAACATTATAATAGAACAAACCGTATTGATATGTTGGATTTATTAGAGAAACGCCCTAAGTGAGAAGCTAAACGAGCCCCATCGCGCACCTCCCACCCGTTACGACCCGGTGAACTGACCGATTGTAGAGATGAAGGTGGTGTTGAACGCGTCCTCGCTGAAGCGGAACAGAAGACACGTCTTTCCAACTCCGCTGTCTCCTATGAGCAAGAGCTTGAAGAGGTAATCGTAGGTTTTAGCCATTTGCCACGCCGGAGCTCCTATTGTGAATGTCTGGTCGCAGTGTGCGTCTTGGCCATACCACTAACACTAACACTAATTCATACAGGGCAGGATGAGGGGGCGGGGCTTGGCCACCCGACGTCAATGGCCTTCTATGGCGCGCGGATAGTCGCTGTAGAAATGTTAGAGTCGGCTCTGATTCTGGTTCTCTGTGTTGGGAGACGATTCCACACAATAACCTTTCTTAAAGAGTGGACCAAGCAAACACAGAACGTTGCCTTAACGTTAGCATTTGGTTTCCCTTTCGTTAATCTTTGGGAACCATTTCATAAGGTTTCGAGAACGTACTATTTAAAGGCAGGGTAGGTAATTTTTAGAAGCATTTTTGTTATATTTCTTGAAATTCTCTTTACATCCAGACAGCAAGTAATAAATTGAATGATCTGACAATAAAAAAGAAAAAAAAATCTGTCATCTATGGCAGTGGCAGGGCTGTAAAAAGCCAGTCCAATCATTTCATTCAGTCCGAATAAAATGAATGGATGGCCTGCCTGCATGTCCACCAGTGCACTCCTCACACGTGACCGTAGTCTTTCACAAGGCTAGGCAGATATATTGCAGATATATTGCAGACATATTGCTAAAGCTAGCAAGCTATTCAACAGCTGTGAGTACTATCAATATCCATGTTCGTTGTTTACATTCATTATGATAATGTTAAGTGTTTTCTTACATGTGAACGAGACATGAGGTAGTTGGTATGAAAACAACACGCTACGCTCCTCTCCCCAACACTTTCTCTTGTGGATTCCTCCTCCAGCAGTAAGTAATCAGGCAGTGCGCGTTCATGTGTTTTGGAGGAGTGTCTTGGGAGGGAGGCCTGAAGGGAGGGGGTGGGATTTTTCGGTTGGATACTTTCTAAACCTAGCTTACTCTTGCTGGTTTCTCAGAAATGACCTACCCTAGCTTTAAGTCAGTAGTGTTCCTGAAACATTCTCTTATGGTAATATTACAATTGGCAAGAAACATTTGCCAAAGGTTTAGATACTATTTTTGTAACTACAGTCTAACTGTACCGGGAACATTCCTGTAATGTTCTTTACAGGTCTCAAAATGAATAGGTATTATTTTTGTAAATAAAAGTTAATGTTCCGGGAGTGTTCTCTGAACCATAACATGCAAGAAAACGTTATGTGAACATTATATTTCCGCAAAGAAAACCTTCCTGGAAAAACAAATGGAAACTAAAAAAGATTTCTCGGAACCTTTCTGGAACCAAAAACAAACATCTCCAGTGTATGGGAACCAATAATTGTTAGCTGGGGAGATCCTGTAAAACAAATGTGCCATGTCAATTAAATGGGACTACATAATAGGCCTACTACTGTGATTGTTAATTTAGTAATATCCCACAAGCAAGAGTGCAGTTGTACTGAAGATCAGCATGGCTATGTTTCAGCCATAGGCACAAAGCCACAGGTAACAACTGTGAGTGTGATATTGCTTTTGTACAACAGTTCTATAAGCAAGGAATTAATATCGAGTAACTGACATGTCAGACACAATATGGCCAAATATTTTTTTTATTTTTGCTTTGTCTGTGAAAATAATTCCCAAAGAAGCCAACAGCGTTGCATGTTACCATGGCAACACAAAGACTGACTGACAGCCCAGAGTAAGTGTAGCAACGGTTTCAGTGTAACAAACTATTTCTGGACTTGGACTTTTATGGACTGAACACAGACAAGCGGAGTGATACAGTAAAAATATCGCAGTGATTTTATACTAAATATCAGCACTCTTGGAACTTGCCAATCACATCAGTGGACCGGAACTAACTGTTGTATAATATGGATTGACATTTATTAACTTTAGCAACCTTTCCTTTAAAATGGCAGTTTAACTGACATCAAATAGTTTCTACTGATAAGCAAAACAATTTTTGTTCTTGACTCAGGTGTACGTGCTGATTTGACATATAACTGGTCATATTCCACATACATAAACAGCATACTTTATTGAAGAAGAAGAACCAAGGCCGAAGCCTTTATTTTTGTCACATGTACTCTCGCA
>JAOTRR010000012.1:12841634-12866434 GCA_028570945.1 Gogo arcuatus | reverse complement strand
CACACACACACACACACACACACACACACACACACACACACACACACAGCTGCAGCACTGCATAAAATATATCCATCAGTTATATTAACACAAACATAAACATACATCATTACATACATTTTTCAGTTAGTGCTGCTCCTGCCAAAGAGATAACACTCTTGCCAAAATGAGAATTTCTCTAAGTGAAGAATGGATGTGCTATTAGAATTAGTAGTAAGGATGCTGTGTGATATACTAGCTAAGTGCTTGCTTGTGAAAGAAAAACCTAGCATTTATTTCCTAGGGATGAGGGGTAATGAGATGTTTAATATATTAGCTTCTAATGGCTACTAAAGCCTCAGCTTATTCCTCAGCAGTAAGCCATTACTGGCTTTTATCTCCTGTCTTCAGAGTGCTGCATCACCGGCTGCTTTCAGTGTTTCTCTCATGGAGCCATTTACAAGGAATATTGTCATGCACGAAGCCACTCTGTGAGACTGTGTGCAGCTCTGTCATGCTTTCATATTTAATATACAGCTACTTTTAAGTTCAATATGTCTTGTAGGCACCATAATAATAGGTGAAGGAAATGTCTTACACCACACCAAAATCTGATTCTTTTTGTGTAGCATTGTGCAGTAGTTGCTGTTGTGGAGCTAATCCTTAGTAACCAAGTGAAAAAGTAAACATACTGTGGAATATCAATGTCTGTTAGTAAATTCATTTCCCCACAGCTTTTACTATTCATTATAGCGGTTCTATCTCCCTAGCTCTTACACACAGAAAAGACAAGCCTCATTTGATTCATTTGGGTGAATGATTCCCCTACAGTGACACTGAGATTAGGTTGGATAACAGGGCCAGTGGAGCACAGGAAACAAAATGGACAATCACCTCCCAACCTAATGGAGTCCTGTTCTTTATGACCTTCATAAAACACACACTTCTTCCCGTCCAGCCGACACACTAACACAGTGGTGACACTATTATGCAGGGTTAGGGAACAGTTATCACCAATCATTTCAGGTTGTCATCTACAGTGACCTGATTTGGGTCCAAATGTTGTCTAAGGCCACAGTCTCTCTCTCTCTCTCTCTCTCTCTCTCTCTCTCTCTCTCTCTCTCTCTTTTATAATGCTAATGTGACTGGAATTTTTTGTTAGATATGAAAGTAACGTTTTCAATTTATAATTAAAGATAAACTGGGTCAACACTGTATATGTAACACATTATTCAATTTCATTAACAAGATTTCACAGGATCAGAGATCATGTTACTGAATTGATGTTATTTGTTAGTTAGCCAAGTTATTGTGATGAACTTTATTCATATGTAACCCTACTGAATTGTTTCAGACATTGACATAGTTATGAAATTGTTGTGCCTGTAAGACCAGAGGTTTTTCTACTTCAGCCTAGATTTACTATAATTTTCTTAGTCATAACAAGACAGCTTTTGTATTCAGATCTTCTTTCTTGTGTGTGATATTAGGGTGTATGTGTGCATGCTTGCTTGCACTCAATCTTTCCAATATTGATTTTTATGAAACATCTTTGTGCCAATGTATTTTTCCCCATCTCATTAAAGTTGGAGCCTCTCTCTCTCTTTCGCTACTTGTCATGCTCAGACTGAGTCATCGGTCCACAGCTTTCTGGAAGTGCTCCAAGTTTCTACGTTTGAGCAAATGGACAAAATAGCCTTGTAAAATCTGCCTCTTTTGCCAATCATATTATTACATTCCCCTCGGCCAGTAAAATATTACATTAAGTTGGGTCATTGATAATTGAATTTCTCAAATGTATGAGAAGTGCATTTTTCACAGCTCTCTATGAGACATCTGCTTCTAAATCCAAATCATAGCCTATACTATATATACAGCATCAGAAGATCAATCATTTTTATAGATGTCCTGTATATTGCTATGGATTGTGCCATTCCTGAGCACATTACTGCTGTAAGAAAACAATTATCTGCATATAATGATTAGAAAGATGCTGCAGTTTATCAGACTCAGTTGATTATCATCCAGGAGATCTTCCTGTAAAATATCACTGGCCAAGGAACATAGCCCTGGTCATTTGTGTTAACCTGATGTGCAGATATTTTATGATAAATTATTACAGTTTCAGGCTTAAAATTGGGCAGAAAGTGTAATTTATATGGAACCAATGAACTTAGTAGTAACTTGTTGATCTTTTTCCAGGTTACATGGAAGATACCATGAACTGGCTCCTCATTTAGTTCCCATGGATTACACAAATGATCCTGATGTTAAAGTCCCTTTAAGCCTCATAGTCAATATGCCTGAGCTGAAGGTAATGCTACTTTTAACACCACAACATACAGTGATTACTCAAGTATTAGTACTCCAAACATTTGTTCAAAGATCCAGACTAAACCTTAGATTTGATATGAAATCTAACAGACACTTGATTTTATAGTGTGAAACTGAATCTCAAGGAAACATTGGTTTTGTTGTTTTGATGATATTGCACAGCATGTGAAAGGAAGGTCACTTTGCACCACTGAGCTTATAAAAGTTAACACTCCATGAAATGATGCTGTATCAGGATATTAAGTTAGCACTTCTGGATTTTCATGGTTGTAAACAAGCATACTGTATGCTTAATCTTGAACTTGAGAATTTACTTCAAAGCTTCTTTATTTGCAAATGTTGTGAGTAGATTGTTCTAGCAAACTAAGAAATACCAAGTCATAAAATAAGTATTTAATAGTTTAGCTCATGAGTGTCAACTCTTAAAAAGCATTATTCCACAGCGCTGTTGAATTCTTGAATCTGATTGGTCAGAAGGTGTTAATCAGTTTTCTATAACAGCAGCTCTGGTAATAGTTCCAGTTGTAATTCAAATGGAAGGTTTATATTAATGTGCCTGTTCTAATATGTTATAGTTTCTGTAGTAACAACTCACTGGGGACTTGTATGGAGGACATTCTACATAATCTAAGCCTAATACTAAAAATGGATTTAAAATGTGTTGTTGGTGAAGGTTTCTGTAGGGATAGGTTTATTTAACATTTAGGAAAGGAGTCCTCAGTGTTAGAGCTTTGTCTTGCAGACATTCCACAAATATGTAATTATAAACAGTTCAAAGTATGATGTGTTATTCTTATAATAAAAGAAATATTGCAATTGTTGACAAATATGGTATAAGAGGAATAAAACACTTCCTATAACACGTACTATCATAAGAAAATACAGATCACACCACCACACCATTAATTATTTTTCTATAGTCGTACACCCTGTTGTGTTTTATTTCTTACTTATTATTTCGGTCTCTTTAAAAATATATTTAAAAATAAAAGTTGCAGAGTACATAGCTGTTTTTCCCAACATAGACAGAATTTAGCTTTCTGTCATATGTGCATGCAACGTAAAGAGTACAGTCTATATTCCCATTTACAAGACAATCTAGGCCAAAGAGACTTTGGTTTAATTAGGCAACAATGGAGTCAACACTAGTGTGTTTTAGGATTAACGGTTTTAGACTAAAATATAATTTATTACCATTTCCTGCATCAGACCTGATCTCTGACTCTCTAGTGAACTTCTCCTGATCAGGCAGGATGGCCATAATGTGTCCTTGTTGATGATGTAATTGTTCCTTCCTGTAAATATGTGGTGTGGTTAGTTGGGCTGTAAACCCCCACACAGAGGTGGCCCATACTGAAGGAGACTGTTCAAACTGGAATTGATGAGCCTCTGACAGCACACAGCCTCCAAAAGTCTTCCTAGAGTTCATAAACGTAAATCTCTGTCCACACTCAGTCCAAGGCTGGCTGCTAATTAGCCTTTCGTGTTCAAGTGATGTGATTCACCACACATCATTGAGTCTGCGTGCTTTTTACGTCAGTGTTGTTCCTCTACAGATTGGCCTTTCTCTGATCCAGGATCAACATCCCTTAATCAGATCTTTACTTGAATATTCTAAGGGAAACAAAAGGCTCATATCAAGACAACTCGATGCTTTCACTGCTACTCCGAATGGCCTCAGACTGTCCATCTTGTATGTTCCTTCTAGGAAACATTTTCTCCTCGTATTAGTGTATTTAAGACAGAATTAGTTGTGCTGTTACTAGAAATGTGCTAATATTACATTTTCAAATTACAGTCAGTGCTTAACTGTTTATCATGATGCACAATATCATCATGTTCATGTGTTAAAAGGATTGTCATTTATAAAAACATCTGTTAGCTAGCAAGGTACATAAACTGATTGCCAAATTGCGTTGCATTAGCCTGCTAAATGAAACCATGGGAACAGCTTCTTGCAATCTACAAGCACAAAAGACAGCAGCTGACTTGTGATTTGTAAATGTATTCCTCAGCGGTACAGCACCTTTGTCTGCCATATCTTTTAAAATTCCATGACAATCTCATATGATAAACAGAATTATTGAATTACAAAAGGACTCCTCTCTCAGCTGGGTCCCAACAGGGCACATAAGTAGTGTCCATAGTCAAAGTCTCTCCCATGCCAGCACCTGGTATTTCCAGGCGGTCTCCCATCCAAGTACTAACCAGGTCCTTAAGGCACATCAGGTGGCGCCAATCTCCGTTCCTAAAGCCCTCAGCCTCTCACCTATTACATAGCTAGGGTTACAGCGGGGGGCCAGTCCTCTGGTAACCACAAGAGTTTGACTCCCTACTCACATCCGTATTGCGGCATGCCTTGCCAGATGGCATTAGGTACCATTTTTATGATGGTCTTTGGTATGACCCAAACTCGCAATCTCTCAGTCGAGAGGCGGACACGCTAACCACTCGCAGTAGTGTCCATAACATCCAACAAAAATTGTTTTGTCATCAGTGTACATTGTAACACTGACAATACCAGTGTGTTATTGAATTCTGATTGCTTAGAAGCTGTTGATTATTTTTCTGTAACAGCACACCTCTGACAATAATGCTGACTGAAAGGCAAATCACAGGTTTATATTAATGCCCTCATTCTAATACATTACCATTTCTATAATAACTACTACTACTTTCACAGGGAATTGCATAGTGGATGCTCCACATAAATGGAATAAAAAATGTGTGTAATTGTTAATATGATAGGCTTAATATTATAAGCTTTCTGTAAGGAGACATTTACTTAAGTATTTTTGAAAGGAGTTTCCAGTGTCAGCACTTCAGAGGTCAGTGTCAGAGGCAAAGCTGTAACTATGTTTTCCAACAAGGGAAAGTATTCAGGATGGTGGTTTTTGTGGATTCTTGGTAATGGGACAAGATTTTTTTTTGTCTTATTAACTTTAAGAGAAAGACAAAAGAGAGCCTGGTGACGGAAAGACTGTTTATAGCTGTTATAACGTAAGTGACTTTCCGCAACATTAAATGTAACTATAAATGTATAAGTTCTGTAATATATTTTTTGTAAAAATTTTACCATTGACAAATTGCTGTTGGTATTAAAAAAATAAAACGTATTGGGCCATGCTGTTATAGGAAAATAATCAACTTCCCATTTGGCTGGATCACACCACACTGTCGTTGATTATTTTCCTATCACAGCATGGCTAAGTTGTGTTTTATTCCTTACTTATCGGTACATGTCTGGTTGGGAATGTGGACCACACCTATTGATCTTACATCACAGGACAGGACAAATGAATGGCTGACATTTTGAGTGCTGGAACAGTACAGGGTGGTTAGCCATGCACAGACTCAAACACACTGTGCTGTAACATTGCGCCAGAGCTCAGAATATATCATTGGCCTCTCTTTGTTTTGCTCATTACACTGTTGTGTCAGCTGATTGTGGGGGCATAAAAAAAAAATTCCTGGAAGCCATTGGAAAGTTCATTGGGTGAAAAATATATAGGCATCAGTGTGGAGAGTCAGCCTTTCTCCTTTTTGTCTCACTCAGCAGAACAGGCTCTTATGCCTACACTTCGGCAGCACAAGTGGTACATGCTGTAACTGTAACATTTCAGACTCAAGGTTTAACATCCATTATCCTGCAGTGACTAATGTCTTACCTCAGTGCTCTTACATCATGCCTGTTCTTTATCCTTTCTGTGCTTGATTTAATGCACTCATGTAATCCATCTCTGTTGCGCAGGAAAATCCATTCCGCGACAGGATTGTGGAGTCCTTCTCCGAGGACGGCCTGGGGAACCTCAGCTTCAACGACTTTGTTGACATGTTCTCAGTTCTGAGTGAAATGGCCCCCCGAGAGCTAAAAGCCATTTATGCTTTTAAAATATATGGTAACAGAGCCTCCATTCATTAGCACACATAAATTTCATAAGGTCTCTTTACAGCAGTTTAAGTGCTCCAGGGCTGTGGCTTTAGTGGGCCTAATAATCTGTAATGTATTTCACATTCTTCATAATGATACTGTAACTTTATAAAAGTCCAACAAAATACAATCATTAACCTCATATTCCCTATGGTGTATCATTTGCAGATTTCAATGTGGATAATTACATCTGCAAGGAGGACCTTGAGAAGACTCTGAACAAGCTGACGAAGGAGGAGCTGACTCCCGAGGAGGTGAACTTGGTGTGTGAGAAGGCAATTGAGGAAGCTGACCTGGATGGAGACAGCAAGCTCTCCTTTGCTGACTTTGAAAACATGATTTCCAGGGCTCCTGACTTTTTAAGGTATAGAATTGTGTGCATGAGAGAAAAAGACTTTCGAACAGAAAGCTAACAGAATGAAGGTTTGAACTGCCTCTGCTTTACTATCCATTGAACTTTGAGTCTCATTATTGTGTATCCCTGTGATGTTGATGTACACAGAATATTAGCCTGGTTACTAGTAATGTCTGTCACTTATTGCCACACTGAAGTGCTGAAGTGCCACAGGCTGCCAAACTTCTCCTTAGACAGTGGATATTTATCACCAGAGACACTTACACTACAGCGTAAGGCATTGTCTAGCAAGATCAATCAAGCATTAACGTAATACTTCAAGCACAAATGGCAAAATTGATAATGGTGTATAAAAAAATTAAACTAGTGGGCACCACGTATCAATATTTGGTCCTGGCCCTGTAGCGTTTTATATGCTGTTAGCTGTATTGGGCCTCATTTACCAAGCAGGGTTTTTTTTGGTAAATCATTCATAGGAGCATTTACAAATGTGATATTGATGAAAATGCAGTTCATTTTGAAATATCGCATTTGTGTAAATTTACCTATATGGAGACTTACTAATGTAATCCTCCATTGATAGGTTTCAAATATTGTCTTGAGTTATTGCAAATTTTTATACAGATTACACTGACAATTTTAAATTGCTTATTTATTTCAATTGCTTACACAAATTTAGTGAAAATCTTGTGAAACAAAGTCATTACATATTAATGACCTCAAAGAAAACAAACCAAAACAAATCCATTTTGTGGAGTTTAACTCGTTTTATGGAGTTTTGTGTGTGTCACTAAAAGCAAATAAGTTGTGCCATGAATATGCTTTGTCATTTATGGGTGATTGACATATGCACGAGGATGCATTGTTAAAACTTTTGTAAATCTGGCCGGAATTTTTGTTTAGTTAGCCTACAAAAACATTTACGCACAACTTTACTAAAGATTGACAAATGAGATCCAGTGTTGGCTGAAAAAGGTAGTATCCACCTATGCTAGACATCAGTTCCACAACCTTAAGATGAGAATATTATCAAGAGATCAAGGTATCATTAGCAATGGGAGGATGTATATTTGTTCTACGTGTATATTCTAGATGTAATAACAGTCACTGTAGACACTGTATGAATTTGGAAAAAAAAATCAACCACACCAAATTTATATGATTTTGCACATTTTTTGTTTCTTGTTTAACTCACGTCAATAAACTACATGTGTATAACATCCATTAATGGTAACATGGGACAGATTCAATTTTTCTTGCTTTTTATTCCTGTGTTCAATCCTGTTTTAAAGCCTGTGTTGAACCTTTGCATCAAGCTCAGTGTGCTTACACACTCTGAACTATAAACCCCTTTACTGTAATTCAGCTCTGATGTGTTCCAGTGCTTTTTATGAGGCAGCCATTCCTCTGCTGGACATTTACAAGCTCCACAACTGTGCCCCACTGCCAGAGAGGGAATGGGAGTGACAGAAGTCTAGTATAGTATTGTTTATTGTTCTGCAGCTTAGACTGATACAAAGTGCATACTTCTGCTTCTGATACACAGGAACATCAAACTGCTACAGAATAGGAGTTTACTGTTGGATAGATCAGTCTAAACATATCAAATCAATATCATATTGCTGCAATTTAGAACAGAGAGAGAACAGCATGTGCTTGCAGGAAAAGTTCTGTCCAATGGATCAGCCATGTCTTGTGAAATATGATGCAGACTTTCACAAAAGTTCTGTCACAGAATCTGGTGACATAGACACATCCATTATAGACATTTTAAACAAGCCATTTTAGATTTAAAAATTTTTGTTGTGATGTTTTAATGTTGTTATAATGAACTGGTTTTGCTTATTTGTTTGATATTTATTCCATGTGATTTATATGTAAATCACAGTGGTGGAAAGAGTATAAAATATACTGGCGTGAGTAAAAGTACTGCTACTGTAGTAACAATTCACTTGAGGAAAAATAAAAGTGTTGATCAAGAAAATTACTCAAGGAAGAGTAAATAAGTCATTTGGTGTTAATTACGAAATTATTTTCCAAGCAAATACTTTACAAATTACTTTTTCATTTGTCTACAATTGACATAACTAATCCAAAAAATGTTCTGAGAATTGTCTATTCTGTTCTTATGTTAACTAACCAAATGAGCAGTGCCAGGTAATCACTACTGAACATCACAGTGGCACCTTAATACAGAGATTTCATACTGTAAAACATCAAAAGATCTCACTTAGCTAGCTCGTGGCTTACCTGTATGTTTCTGCAGGTTGGAGGTTTAGTTGTGAAATGCTGATATCTCCACAGGTCTTGGGTCACATCATCTGCAGATCATTATTATGCTATTTCTTTTTAAGCATTTAAAACTGAAGATACCAGACCAGGCATTGCTGCTCAGCATTCAGAGCCTGAAGTTCATCAGGAAACTGCTTTATGTTGATTGGGCCTCTTTTAATTGGCTTAATCTGTAACGGTGATCAAAAATAAATGTAGTGAATTGAATATTTTATTTTTTTAAAAACCTCAAATAAAAGTGAAAGTACTATGATTCAATTATACTCAAAAAAGTACCATTATAGGGAACTATATATTCAAATACAGTAACAAGCGTATATGTCGTTCATTACGTTTCACCCCTGGGAAATCAAATATTTATTGTAACAAAAGATTGGGTTGTATTTTCTTTAACAGATTAATTATACACAATTTAGTCTGGAAAATAGCACAAACACTTATTATTGTAAATGATAAGAACACTTTAGTGTTTCACACTTAACTTTTTGGAAATCCCAGGTCATTTGAATATAATAAGCCATTCTCAGTGCAAATGTAATCAAAAGCCATCTGTTCCTCTTCCCAGTTATTTTCAAATTGTCTTTCTACCCCATCATACCTGTCTTCAGACATATGGGTAATTGGAATCTTCTGATTCAGCACTAATGGAGGTGGATTGTACGGCTATAACTCAGAACATAGCACAAATTCGTTCCCTTTTTTTTGTGCTGTTTTCACTGTTCTGAATCAGGATACTGTCTTATGTTCGCCACTAAATGTCATATCACTGCTTTCTGATTTATTTGGCATTTCATGAAGAAAGTCTGAATTGGAGTAATTCATCTTAATATATAATTCCTTAATCTCTCTCTCTCTCTCTCTCTCTCTCTCTCTCTCTCATGCAGCACCTTCCACATACGAATCTGAGAGGGCTTCAACTTCATCAACAGAGATTCATTGGAGTCCCTGACCACAACTTGAATCCTTCTTGAAAAACCATGGACACATATATAGTGCATAGCAGTGCCTGTCCTCTACAGCTCTGAAGAGTTTTCTCTTGGTCCTATTCAAACAGTACTCACTTATTGGGGAAGCTGTATTTTGGATCTCTTTGGCTCTGTAAGAAAATTTTTTGTTTTGTTTTGTTTTTCTGAGGAAGCACACTTTAGAACGAGGAATGCAGAGAAAACGCATGACTATTTTTCCTGCTGGAAAGATCCTGCAGTTGGCTCCGATTCTCAGAGTGCAAGTAAAAAAAAAATGCCTGGGGGTTGAACATCTGTGGGGGCATTTCTCATATATCCATGTGGCATTTGAGGAAGACTCTACTGGAATATGGACATATGGTGTTATGCTTGTTTCTTTGTCATACAGTGTCCATGGCACCACCGAATACATACCTCTTGTCTCCTCTCATTTAGAATTAAGAAAGGTGTGTTGGAGTGATGGAGAAAATAAGGAGGAGAGGAAAGACAGGATGTAGAGAGATTGACAGGAGAGCGAGAGAGAGAGAGAGAGAGAGAGAGAGAGAGAGAATGAGGGCTAAAAGCACAGCACTGGCATCACAGTCAAAAAGACAGTCTTATCTTTTATACAGCTATGCAATCTTTCTCCATGAAATGCATGAGTTGCATTAATTTTGCCCTCTGCTATAAATTGCTTTTGCTCTATCTGATTCTCCTAGATGTCTTACTGCTTATAGGACTGGAGCATGACGACAATCATATCAAACTGTTCTCCAGTTGTACCAAGGGCTCTGTCATCTTTTCTTACATTCAGCCATTCAGAAACAATACATTTTTATTGTGCTCTTATGTTCTCATTTTCCTGTTTGAACCTGCTGTGTGTTAGTGCCACCTCTTAATCTCTTAATGTTAATCCTTTTTTCAATGTAAGAGAGGGCATTTTACTTAACTTTGAATAAAATGTTTTCTGCTGTTTGTTGACTGAGTACATCTGTTTCATACTACTGATTTCTTTTACACCTTGTGCAAGGACATGATAATGATATACATCCAACTGGTATGCTGAATTTCTATAGCTTTAGTATTTAGTATTTACATACAGTATTATGTTAATTATCTCCTCATGTATCACTATATAGGTTTAAACACAAAATATTAACCTGCATAACAGTTTTGACTAACAACTAAATCCACTGTCACAAATGACTGTGATACCATCATATTGCTACTGACTATGAATGTGTTTCTCTCTCTGGAACTTAGCAGGCCTAAAGCCCCAGCTCCTGTAGCTGACACCGGCCGGCGTTCCCACTAGAGAACAGTTATTATTCCTCTGCATCAACTGTTGTATAACCTGTAATGACTTTTTAAGTTGAATGAGATCGTTAGGAGCACTGCTGCCTCAGCACCCAGAAGCATTATTATACCCACACACTGGAGTGCGGTAAATCTGAGCTCAGAGATGCACGCGTAACTGTCCTAGGCTATATAAGCCAGACTGATGATTTATAGCCACTTGCTGCTCCCTGCTTGAAAGAACAGAGTTGAATGTGAGTCAGAAGAAAACTGGGTTTTTACATGGTTGGTAATATTGGCATAATAATGGATGCTTATTTGAGGAAAAAAAAGAAAATAAAAGTGTGACCAAGAGGGTGAATAATGGTGTGTTTAAACATGCAGTGAGTGTGTGTTTGCTCCAGGTGGAGCCATTGCTGGGATTTTCATTGGGTTTGACAGATCATGTCATAAGATTCTGTTATGGTTCTGCATGTTACTATGTGCTACCAAAATGGATTCATTCATTCATTCATTCATTCACATATTCATCTTCTATAACCACTTTATCTTGGTCGGGATCACAATGGATCGAGAGCATATACTGGGAACACTGAGCGTGAAGCAAGAATACACCCTGGATGGGACTCCAGTTTATTGCAACTAAAAGGGATTCATTAAAAGAATGGGACTTCTTGCTGTTCATATGATGAATTATGCAGTGTATAATAACCACAACACAAGTTTTTAACAGAAGCATAATGTGTAATGCACAATATGGCCAAAAGTATGGCCATATAGTGCATTATAAATACAGTGTATGGCCACCTGAGTATTGAACATTCCATTCCAAAACCACTGGCATTACTTGTGAGTTGTTCCCCCTTTGCTGCCATAACAGCCTCCACTCTTCTGGGAAGGCTTTCCACTAAATGTTGGAGCGTGGCTGTGGGGATTTATGCCCATTCAGCCACAAGTGCATTAGTGAGGTCAGGCACTGATGTCGAGTGAGGACGTCTGGTGTGCAGCCACCTTTCTCATTCATCCCAAAGGTGTTCAGTGGGGTTGTGATTAGAGCTTTGCAGGATTAGAGCTCTTCTTCCACACCAACCTTGGCAAACTATGTTTTCATGGATCTCACACTGTACACAGGGGCATTGTCATTCTGGAACATGTTTGGGCCTCTTAGCTCCAGTGAAAAGAAATCTTAATGCTACAGAATCCAAAGACATCCTATACAATTGTGAGCTTCCAACTTCATGGCAACAGTTTGGGGAAGTGATGGTCAGGTGTCCACATACTATTGGCCATATAGTGTACATAAACATAGTTTATAATACACTTTAGGAAAAGGGCACATCACGGGTTCTGTGGATGGTTAATGGTTTCTAAATGGATTCTACGTGAAACTTGTTCTGAAAGGGAAGCACTTTTAGGGTTTTACTTTAAAACATTTAAGGGTTTTGCCATGGGGACGAAACAAAGAATCCTTAAGGGTGCTGGTTGGAACCACAACAGCTAAGTGCATTTTAGTCTTAACAAACAAGATGGTGATTGGGAATGTTGAGGAAAAAAGTTCACATTGATAAAACAGTGCCACATAGAAACAGTGTGGAGTCAGAATGTAGCAATGGTCACATATTAGAGGAAAGCAGCCCGTGTTAATATGCAGTTAATTCCTGCTGCAGTTTCATCCAGCTCCCTTTATGAGGCATGTGTTAAAATCTGCAGGGGGAGGTAAGTGCTGATGATGCGGCTTCATTAATTGCGCTCCTCAGCCGGAGCAGCTGCTGATTTAGATCCCCCAATAGGATGACTTCTGTTCGAGTCTGATAGTCACCGAGCCTGCTGGACTGTAAAGTAGCCATTAGTGCATTGATTCACCAGCCCGTAGTGCAAAGCAGGGTGTTAGTGACTCTCTCATACACACACATTTCACTGTGTGCTGGTTTTGTCAAGTCTCTAATCCCATTTGAGCATTGTGAAACTCCAGAATGGCACCTCAGTAGAGCTGTATAATGTTTGGGTTTTAAAAGCAGCTCAAGAGCACTCAGACCAATGATCATTTGATAAGCATACTGTTTCCCTTTGTGGGTCATTGCTGTTTAGTTTTTAAAAAAATCAAGGTTTTTTTGTCCTGTTCTTTGTTTTCTTGGTTGTGACAAAAATCAGTGAAAGTCTCAATAATAATAATAAAAAGGAAAAAAAAACAGTTTAATGCCTAAATATTCTGCCTGGCAATTACATGACTAGTGCACAAATAAGGAACTATGTGTACAGTGCTTCTTTGTTTGTTCTGCCATTGCCATGTCACCCTTCCTGCTCACTGACCCATATATTTACATTACAGTATTATTCATACTCCTGCTTGTTTGTTTCATACAATGCTCACAATTCTTGATTTCTGAATTTGATCTGTGTAATCTGTAATCTCACCCTCTCTATTTTCTCTGTATGAAAGAGAGAAAGAGACAATGCACACATACACACAGAGTTGAGACATAGCCTATATGGAAGAATGTGTGCTGAGTGTTACTCAATACAGTTCTTACAGTGCAACTATTTGAAGTGCAATGGTCATGTGACATGTTCATCCTAACAGATGGAAAGCATCAAAATGAAAAGGAAAATCTTCATTTCTTGACTGTTTACATGTATTTAGTGAAAAACCAAATATGTGTGCAGATTTGTTTTTAATTAATCAAATGCTGAATTTGCATCAGAGTTTAATACAACCCAGTATGAAAACCAGTGCTCTCAGCTTTAGTGCATTCCACTTTGTGAACCATAATGTGACAAAACTAAATGATACATACCATATTGCATATCTCTATGATGTAGTATACTGAATTATGATCAACAGTGCAGGCATTGTACCAAAACATAATAGAATCAGTGTCCAATCACAGACCTCTGTGGAACTGAGGTGCATGATTGAATAATTAGTCCACAATGGATCACAAGTGCATCTGTGTTTTGGGGGTTGTAACACTGCAGGGTGATGAGACTTGCCTCTGTGAGACACATCTTTAGGTGCTGATGAGCCTCTTACAGTGAATCTACAATCTTTTTGGTGGACATATTTCATTATCAAAAAAATAAATAAAAGCAAAAACTTTGCCCCCAAATTTGCTTTGTTTAGGCATTGATTACATTTCATTAATACATGGTGCTGCATTGTTCAAATAAATTTGAAATGAATTTAGAATTTGGAGGAATTTGCTGAGGTACAGAACATAGTCCATTTTATCTAATGCTAGGGTGCTAGGACATTGAGTAATCTACTGCAGCTCTAATCCAACATTGCCTTGGCTGCTACCCACTCTGCAAAACAAGAGTAGAGTAACATTACAAGATGTTGTGACAAGATGCTGATTAAAGGTTTAATAAGGTAAACATTAGGTCTTAATTAAAATACATCATATACAGAGTGAATTTTTGATTGAAGTGTGAAGAAGAGTGAAGATACCTAGTTAGAATATGAATCTGTAGCAGATTACAGTCAATATAGCTAGATGTTGAACTTTTACCCAGTTGGTACTTATTTGGAACCTGAGCTCTTATTGTGTATATCTAAATGACAAACAGATATTTTGGGGGGGCATTTTTGAAGAAAAAAAAAATCCCCTGAGAGAGCATGTCCCCAGAACCCCATAATAAAGGCTTTTTATTCTACAGTAATAATTGTATTTCAGCATGTCACAAGCTACTTTCCATATGTTAGGAGACAGCCTCCCCCTCCTCCCCCCATTTAAATTTACATGCTTCAATGCTGTGATGAAATCCTGCCTCCCCCATATATATTTTCAGTCACTGTAAACAGCTTTATGGTCCCTTTACATGAAGGTCTTGTCCAATCCTATTTTGCTTAATGTCAGTTGTTATAAGATGATGTGGTAATCGAATGTTTTAGACAAAAACTTTTGCCATGGTATATTTTGGCTACTGTTAAATAAATGACAAACGAAGTCTCAGATGCTGAAATCCCACTCTTACCTGTGACTTTAGTATTATAGGGTTATTATCATAGTATAATAGTATTATAGTATAGTATTAATATTATTATTATAATAATATATTATTATAATATATTATAGTATTATCTAGGTTAAGAATGAATGGGAGCTAGAACATTATAATACTTAGGTCACAAAATGCAAGTTTCAGGGAGCAAATCTATATTCATAAATCCTTGCATTTTTTAAGCTAAGTGAACTACACTTACCTCCAAATTGAATGAGGGGCATATCTGACTACTTCAGTAATTTTATAGAAAGTATTAATCTTAAAATAGACTGTCGTTTACTTTGTTGAGTAGTCCACCATGATGCCTTTAAGCCAGATGTCTCAGTGTTTCTCAACTGGTGGGTTGTGACACAAAAGTGCAGTGTGGGCCCTTTTATGATTGGGTCACGGACTGCTGGGAAGAAAAAAAAGTTGCTAAATGCAAAGGATAAAACATAACAAAACAGAAAACCGTGGTAAAATATGATAATAATGCAAATTATAGTTAAATTAAAAATAAAAAAAAAATCAGTCATGGTGTGCATTCAAACAAATTCTGTCAATTTTAGTGCTAATTCAGCTATAAACAATTTTTGTTAACATGGATAGACACAGTGAATATCCCTCGTCCTCAAAAAGAATGGGAAAAACTAAAGGTAAAGGTTACTACAAGGTAAACAAAAGTATAACCGGATTCCATAACATGGCTTCATGTGCACAGAAGGCAAGCATGGTTTGTGCAGACCATAGTGTGTTTAATTTGGTGAGTTATTGGCTGCGGAAAGCATGAAACCATTAAAATTCAAAAGGTATTTAAAGACAAAACACTCATGTTTCATAAATACAAGCCTGTTGAGATTTACAAAAGAAAGCAATGAGATCTGGACAGATCCCAAAAAATGATCAAAAATGTGTGTACTCTCACTGCGCAAAGTAACCCAGAATCCAGAGATGGTTTTGCTCTGATATTTCAAACTATGACCCATATATGATGAAATCCATGTTGGGTACTCTCCAATCACAGCATTATAAAAAAAAACCCAGATACACTCCAGATTCTTGCAAGAATTTAAAAAGATATTTCTGGATTCTTGGGGTTTTGGCGCAGTGTGTTCAGAAGCAAGCATTTTGTGCATCATGCAAACTTCCTCATCGCATTTCAAAAAGGCCCACACAACTGCAGAGGACCTTGTTTTACCTGCTGCAGTCAATATGGCCAGAGAGCTCCTTGGTGCAAATCTGGCTCAAATCTGTTGAAAAAAAAATCCAGATCTCCAGTGACACCATACAGAGGAGAATACAAGAAATATCCAAGGACATAAAGCAGCAGAAGGTAACATGCATCGGCTGTAGAAAACATGGGCGGCATGGCGTCATTCACTCCCATTCTATAGAAATGAAGCCAAAATACCTTTGCCATGTTGTCAAATTTGGAGTCAGCGTCTGTGCCGTAGAGACTTTCTCCTGCTAGAGTATGTGCAGTAGAGACAAGAGTCAAAATGAGGTTACACCCACTCCTTTACATCGTAAAATGTTTTCGTAGTGAAAATCAAGCTTACAGCTATCCAGAGAGCTTAAATAGATTCAGCTGGAGATATTTCATTAATATGGATGCGTATAATAAGGACATTTATCACTTGGACATGAACTGGAAATTAGCTGACAGATGGTTTCAGGAAGAGTAGCTGGCTTAGACTGCAGTCAGCAGTGCACAGCGAGTTAAAAACTTATTAGGGACACCTACTTATAAAATTCATCCTAATGTTATTGGTACTGTATGTGTTCACTAATGAACAAATGGCTTTTGTGCAAATTTCAATAGCTGGCTGGCTGGATGTCATTAATACTGAAATAATATAGCTATCGTGGTGGCTATATGCATGCCTATGTCTATACGGCGAGGTAGCTAGTGCATTGTTATTGAAACACAATGGGATGGGAGGTGCTAAAAATTGTACTGCAGCCAGCCAGCAGGGGTGCTAGACCTGTAGTGGCTTCACTCTTTAGAGACGATACGCTGTCCATGTTTTCTGCAGTCAATGGTAACACACATTAAGGCAAATGTCTATTATGCACTCCAACTAAATGAATCAACAGATGTATCTGATCATAACATCCTGATTTTGAGACACATATCAAAATAAAATCATGCCCACAGGTTTCCCATTGATTTGCACCGGCTATGATTTCAGCTCAGTTCCTGTTAAATCTCATTGTTATGTTTATTCATTTAATAGTTGTAGGGTTTTTTTCATATTGAGTGTACAATTTGTAATTCTGTATTTGTCTCAGGGTTTGTTTTATTTGATAGGCTAGGTAAATTGCACTTATTTAGGATTATTTTTATGCATTTATATAGTGGCTCATTTTCATATTAATGTCATGTGCACAAATAATTTTGCACTTGACTAAGCCTATGAATTGCATTTAACAAACTGATATTTTCCATTGTAAATACTTATGAGCTACAACCTTAACAACTCAATATGTAAGTTGATTTATTTCCTGTTATTTCAAGTAGTAAATTATTATTATCCAACTTTATTAGACATATGCAATGGCTAATTATTAGTAGCATTTATAACATTAATATGCAAAATTAATATGTATTTCTTTGTTTACTCCCATATGATAAACTTTAGTGTAGTGTTGGGTCACGACTTCTTGTCCAACATAAAATTGGATCCTGAAGCAAAACTAATTGAGAACCACTGCTATAGATGCTATAGCAACACAAATTGGTTGCTTGTGAAGAATTTCATGGCAGACTGTGAGGACTATTTTTGGCACTCAGGGTCATTCATCAGACTGTGAATTCATTCAACGTCCAATTTTCATACATGTGTATCACAGTGAAGCCATGAACCATACTGCTTTATTGTAATAATGTATAAGTCTTAGCACAGATACATAAGAATATGCGCATATATGTGAATATTTCCCCCCCTTTTTTCTTATTGCACACCTTTCTGTAACATATCCGTTATCTTATTCTCTCAACAGACACTTGCACAATATATATCACCCTCAATCTATCAGTGTTTCCATGTGTTCTATTTTCACAGATGCTTCTAACACAGATATTTCAAGATAGGGCACCTTTAAGATACACAGCCTCAGCTGGTAACTGCTTTTTAACATGCACTGACACAAATGGAGAAGCCTTTTGTCCTGTGTGTCCTGTGTGTTACACTTGAGGCACACAACCCTCACTGGTGTAGAGTCACGTGAATGATGCTCAGCCACAATTCGTTGGTTGTGACTAATAGTATCATCTATCAGGAGATTTACGTTGCACTGCAACCCACCAGCTACAGCGCTCATGCTAATGAGAGTATGAGGCGGGGAGCTATCTGCACACAGGGCTCTTCCCCACCTCCACATGAATCTTACTGACAGTCTTGATCACTACAAGCTCTGGGGTCTTACATTTAGCTTGGGTCAAATGACCCATTTGTTTTTTAAAATAAATGTGCAGCAACATTAACTGCAATAGCTCATTTTACATCATATTTACATTAAAGAACTATAACATGGTCATTAAGACCTAAAAGGTGATAAGGTCAAAGTGTTAAAAATGTGTAAATATATCACGTTTCCTCCATCTACGTGCACACACATGCACGCACACATGTACACACATGCATGCATGCACACACCTGCTATCTCAAAGTACAAACGGCTTTTCTGTGCCTTTTTGTTTATAGTGATTAAAATCTAGAAGAATTTGACATATTGGTTATTTTCTTCTCAATATTGCAGTTGTATTTTTGTAAAATCAAAGGATGCTCTGTGTCAATTTGACATTGCAAAGTAGTGAACAATACATAAAGTGTAAGCTGATTAGAAAGATTGTTTATATTTTTTCTGCTTGAGAAAAGAGGTGGCTGGATATATGTAAATCAACAGAAAGAAAAAGCACCAAAGTCAGTTAAAATGTTATTGTTCTAACAGACTTTCTTTCCATCCTCACCAGTCCAGTTCTCTGTGTTTACAAAGTTACCAGTTCCAATAGCCTAATGCATCTTAAATGTCATCTGGTGAGCCATGGATCTAATTGAAGTACTATAATGGAGTATCTTTTCCATCAAGGCCATGAGTAAGTATCTAGTTAATACAAAGTTCTGTCAACCTGATGCCATATTGCCAGTAAATGGCAATACAATTTTTAAGAGCAAACCCTGTGTTTTGTGGATAACTAGATTTTTATTAAGTTAATAAATACAAATGAAAAACACAAATTTAAAATTTCTACACAATTAAAAACAAACAAACAAACAAACAAACAAACAAACTGTTAAGGACACAAGAATAGAACCTCATATCAGCATTTTAACCATTTGAATGTAATTAGAATAGCCTTGACATAAATAAGGTCAATAAACGGACTGCTTTTGTTTTTAGTGTAACTCTCATGATTTGCGTGTTTATGTGTAACAGCTGATTTAGTAGATGAAGGCTCGGTTATTTCTTCCAGTTTTCAGGGAGCAGCCTTTTCCATTTGTCACCCTGCAGGAAGCAATGAGTTAATTATTACACAGTGTTAAAGGAATTATTATTCATTGACTCTGGTAATGCAAATGTAAATTGTAAGTCATAGAGGTCCGTAAATAGATTAACACTGAAAGTATAGTTGATAAATCCCTTTTTTTTCAACTATAAAAAAGATGCAATTTTTACTACATAGAAAGAGATCAAACAGGCCTTGTTGTATCTACAGCAATATTTTGTTCAATTGAAATCACCCATAAACTTAACAATACAAATGTGTGTGTATGTACGCATATATCAGTCAGTAACATATGCATATCATAGTCATGTACTCACCTTAAATCCCCATGCTGACTCGCTTGGCTTTGGTTTAAAGTCTTCTAGTGCCTCATAGGTGTTTCCCTGAACAGAGTTCTCCTTTGGGTTTGTAGTGGAGCTTGATTCAGGAATTTGCTCATAAGTATTCTCTAAGAGCAAATGGTGTGGCCTGGGTTCACAAGGCACTTCAGCATACATAGCATCACTATTCTCTTGCTGCTTCATGTCTTTGGGATTGGCAGACTTGCCAGCCAGCTGATAGAAGGAACGATCGCTTAGCTTATCTAGACTGTGGCTTTGGCTTGGCACCTCATGGCTGATGGTCTTCTTAGCGTTCTCTCTCTGGAGTTTAGGGGACAGTTGAGGCGGGCTTACTGTGAAGCTGTTCAGCTTGTATGAACGCTTTTCCATTGTGTTATCGTCCAGTAGGGGGAGTGATTTACTCCTGCAGTCTGAAAGGCTGAGTTCTGAATAAACGATAGTCTTTCCTGGTGCAGGCCTGTCCTGGGCTGTGATGTTTGGTGGGCCAGAAACTGGCATGGCTCCACTGGGTCTCCCCCATGCAGCTCTAGGATCACTATCTCTGCTTTCCAGAAGCCTGGCCTGTTCCAGCTGGGCATACAGTAGTACCTTACTTACTGAGCTGCTTTGTTCCTCCAGGGAGCTTGTCTTTACTGGGGAGCCTCTTTTTGGAACTGGAGGGATGGCCTGTATAACGTAATTATAACCAATGACACAAAACTAATAACGTGGCATATATGAATATGTGTAGTAGTGTATAAACACAGTAAAATACACATAAAAAACATATTTTACTATATTAAGAATTCATTGTTTAATATAATAAATAGATAATACATTTAATATTGTGCATATACTTTATGTAGTACATATTTGAAAATTTGTCTTTATTTGTTTTGTTTTTTTAAACCATTCCACCTATGATCTGTTGTGTTTGTTATACATACTTGATTGTTTCTGGTGCTCTTGGGTGGCAAGGCTGGAGCTTGCTGAGACTGAGCTGCCTGTTCAGCTCGCTGGTTCCAAATCTTCCTTACTGCCTCCACACTCACCCCTGGCTTCACCTTTGGCTCAAACTGCACCACATCGTAGAGATCATTTGTAGGCAACTGCAAGATAATTAAAGACACCATAACTCAGTTAGAGATTTTTAAATGCTTGTATATTTTACATTTACACCCACAGAATTTTTAAAAATGTATTACAGAAAAAAAGCAGCTCTATTATTGTATAAATGCTATACTGGGTTGGAGCATTTGAAAATGAGGCACTGTACCTCAAAACAAGACACTGTTAAATATTCTCCAAATGGCTCAATAGGACTGGTCTTGTAATACTCGATCAGGCTGGTGAGTGTATCATGCATTTCAGTGTCTCCTGTCACGATAAACTGCCCCTCCTTATTCTGGTTGATGACAAAGTGCCGACACCGGTCACGTCCTCTGAAGAAAGAAAACAGGTTGAAAGGGTTGTCCTTATTAAGTTGAAAAGATTTTCCTTATTAAGATTCTGTTCATTTGTTTGAACAGAAACCTTTAGACCAATTTCTGCCACTGTGTAAGGGAAATGCAAATCATATACACAATGTTTTATAAAACCCAAAATGTACAGAGGAGGAGCCAGATGAAATTTATATTGTCTTTACTCAGTGAATAGTGTCTACTGTTAGCATGTCTAAGCATGAGATCAGTTGATATGTTGAGACTCACCGATATGACAGGATGTATCCAGTGGCTTTATCACTAAGGCGAATAAGGAAACAGCCCAGTTCTTTATCTCTCAGATGATCTTCTGCATCCCTGTATAATACAGGCCAATGGAACATTATTCTTTTGAAACAAGATTTTTATAATAACATATTACACAGACGACCTTAAAAAACCTTACTTGTTAGTTTGTAAGTTATACAAATGACAGAGGTGCAAAAATTAAACACCAAGCACTTTGGTATACAAATATACAAATTGAACTGTAATCGACAATCTGCAATCGGCAAAGCTGTCTAATCTTTAAAATGACTAAGTTTACAAGTTAAAAAGCACACTAAATCATTTACAGAACTTTGGTGAGGATATGTTAGGAGTAATGGATAAATTATGTCCATTTCAAAATCAAACCAATTTCCTGCCCACAGTTTCACTGCCCACTTTAGAATATAATTTTGTAACATTAAACTATTTTCTAACAGTATAATATTTCTAATATGCTAACCAACCAAACAGCACTGTTTCTTAATTTCCCTATCCCTCTGTCTCTCTGTTTTTCTCTGCGATTCTTACTTTCTGCTGATGAAGCCCTGGAACCAGGCAGGAAAGTTGCCTTTGTGGAGGATGAGAGGAGCCTGGGTCTCTGTGAACCATTTGAGGGCCAGTTCCCTCAGTTTGCTCTTGGTGCTCTCTGGCCGCATATGCTCCATCTTCACACGATCCTGAACACAGTCACAGAGGAGAGGATTTAACACAGGCTCTGAGCGCATAGTTCCCTAAGCGGTAGAGTGGATCTGGCACCCTAATTTGCCTACTTTCCGCCTGGTGCTGTAAAAAGGCCTGCAGCAGTCTCAAAACGGCCTTTGTTCCTGTTTATCCTGTCTGTTCTGGTCAAGGCAAAGTGGTTACTTTCTCTATAGTGACACTACACTAGTTTTGGGAATCTGGACCCTGGTAAGAGTTTTTACAAGATGTACCAAATCTAAAAATGAATTTAAATATAAATCTAAATATAAATAGGTAATATAATAATGATTTAGGTCTGATTTATATACTGACACACTACATATCGCTACAATGTAATGGTTTATATTAAGGGTAATGCTTTACATTAAGCGTTCTTTAACTAACATTTTTTCTTTAGTTAAAATTAACTTCAGAATTAATACTCCATGTTTCATACATACATGTAGTAATTAATGTACATTTAATTAAATACACTAGTGCTAATAAATGCATGTTCTATCTCTAAATAGAAATACGTCCATCTAAATTATCATAAGTTACAAAAATGGAACTTATGGAATATACCATTCACTCTTACTTTAATACATTTTACCAATTAACCACACTGATTAGGGCCCTAGTTTATATTGGTCATTATAAATGTACTTTACTCATGAATGAAATAAACATTGCATTTAGAAAAAAAAAAGCATTTCTTTATGTTATTTTAAAACTATTAATTTAACAAATTAAATAAAAAATTAAAAAACTAATTCATACAAGCATTAAATGCAATGGAATCGTTATTTATGATGTATGCATGCTAATGTTCATGGTTTATTAATGTTCACTAATGCAGTAAATAATGTTAATTAAGGGAACTTAATGGAAAATGTTAGCTGTATTTGTACATATTTTATACATAAAATCAAACATCGGTCAAACATTTCTAAAATCTTTATATCATAACGAGTTATATTCGATCTCAATGTGCTATAAGTCATTGAACGTTTACCTTCACGCAAAACAACAGGCAGGTCTGGATCCTGTGTGGCTTGTGCCTCTTCTGCTCCATTGAGCGTTCACCAGTGATGTATTCAAGCTGCATTTTGCAACAATTCTGTCCAAGGCAGTGTTGATTGCACCATAGAGCTAATGGGCACAAACATTAGCAGATTAATTATTTTTAGAAATTTAATTTTATTGATACTAGCTGCTCAACTGCTGTTGATTTCCACTCACAGCCCATTACCCATGATGAACACAGTCTAAAAGTAGAGGTATTTGACAGTTTTTTAAGCATCAGATTCTTTTATATTTGCCCTTATGAAAATTAGAAACATTATGGTTTTATAAGTATAGTGAAATAATTCCTATGTTTTCTATACTTCATGTGCTGGCATTAAATAAATAGCAGTAATACAGGAAAAGTCATATTAAAAAGTTATTACAGGCCATCCAAAACCAAAAGCTTAATTATTACATATAACCTCAAGAAACTCAGCAGTTACTGGACAGTTGAGATGTACCTGATGGGGATCGTTGCTGCATGTGGTGTGATTTGAGTCTCATGTTGCTCAAGACAGATGTTCTCCTCAGCTGCTTCAGAGGAAAGAAAAGGCGTTCTGAAGGTGTACAGACAGTTACACCATTGATATACAGTGGTGACATTTACATTAAACATCTTCCATGGGAACTGGAAACTTCAGGGGCAAAAAATTGAACAGCTCATGTCGGGCTGAATGAGAGTACGAAAAGGAAACACACACACATGCACGCACGCACACGCACACACACACACATAGATCTGAGGGTTTTCACCAACTTCAGGTTAACTGAAGAGAAATGGAACTGAGCAGGCAGAGGAAAGAATTGCGGTCTCCGTGTGTTCACATACAATGCAGCTGCTGCAATGGATGATACCCGTCATTTCCTGTAGGACAAATCGACTATTATTTATTTTACAGTAGCTACACGGATTATACATCATTGTAATATACATATGTATAAGAGTAAAGGCAAACAGTACTAAATGTGTAGAAAGGATGTTCACTATGTGCATATTGTGAATAAGAATCCTGGGGTAAACACAGGACATTCTTTATGTATACAGCAGTAGTTCATAGCAGGTACAAATCTACAATATACAACTGAAAATATCCACTGAGTCAAGGGAGAGTTTTGGCATAAAATGGCAATTTTGGCAAGTGTAAATATTTAGGGTATCCATGTATGATCATCTACAACAGCCGCAAATGAGTCACAAGTGCAGAAAGTTCCATACCACAAGTCTCCGGTATTTATACAGTAACCCTGTACAGATAGTAGTCAAGGTAGCGGGCTAGATAGCTGATTTTCACTACTATATTTGCATAAACATTTCAATAAAGTGTAAATTTACCATGATCTAAAAAAAAGAATAT
>JAOTRR010000012.1:12809758-12820822 GCA_028570945.1 Gogo arcuatus | reverse complement strand
ACACACACACACACACACACACACACACACACACACACACACACACACACTATGCCAGAATGTGGATCATCTTGGATTTACACAAGTGCTATTACTTTAACTGAATCATTCTAGTGAATGGCTAAGTTGTGACATGTAGGCCTCTGGTAAAAAGAGTTAAAATAGATTTCCTAACTAAATATTTTAATATTAATATTTAAAATTTTAATGATGTACAGAAAGAAAAAAAATGTTCTCATGATATTGAATAGTATGGTTATCATAGGGAGACTTTTTCCTCCTGTCACCCCTAGTGTACATATTGATGTGTGCCAATCCAGATTTTTAGATAAGAATCAAATGTTTGTTTGAAAAGTGTTAACAGAAAACACACATGGTGTGAGGTTGTGTAATAAGGTGCACTGTAGTAAACACACTACATTTCTATGGAAGATTGTTCTGAGTGGCAATAAATGTACCAGGATATAGGCTTAGATCACCTGATTATATTGCAATGTTTTTGTTTGATCTATTTTTCAAGGCCACATGGCTGTTTCATTGTAAGCGATCTCACCTCCCAATATCTCCAAAGCTACTAAAAATATAAGCTGTCTCCGCAAATTCATAATTTTATCAAATTGCATTTGTCACATTTGGCAAAAAATAAACTTCTGCAAATTCACACTGCAGTAAGTAATGAATAATAATTGTTTGTTTAAACTAATTTACACAGTTGATATTGCCATGGGAGTGTGTGTTTTTATTATTATACAGGCAAGAGTGGACAAAAGGGAGGTCTCATTTCCAATAATGTTTAGTACTCCTTTAAAAGTTGTAAACTACAAAGGACACCATTCGGGATTGTAAATTACACTTATTTTATACCAGATGCAACACAAGGCACGTCTCACACGCTCTGCATTGCTTTTCATTTTATACCAGCCACTTCTCTTGCATGCAGGATTCATGTATGTTTCATTCACTTCATTCACAATTAATGGATGGCAGGTGTGCACTGCTCCAGTAGGACTATAGGCTTAAAATATTGACATTTACTGATGAGGACATTCAGCTTTCAAGTTTGTCCTCTGTTTTTATTAGCTCTGTTCATTATTTCTCTTTTACATCTGTCTCACACATAAACACACCATCGACAGAAGAGAAGCATAATTGTTGTGGAAAAATTATCCTGGATTACAGCAGATTAAAGATATTTTTCCCCTCTCCTAAACGTTAATCAAATGTTCGTTCATTAACTCTTACACATATCTAAGTATTAAAATTAGGCATATCCCTACCACTTTAACCATTTTTTTATTTTATTTTTTAATTTTAACCTTTATTTAACCAGGTTAGTCTCTTGATATTTTAAAATCTCTTTTGCAAGAGAGACCTGGCCAAGAAAGCAGCTGAAATACCTGTTACAGAGAATGACTCGCACAAAACATGTAACTGACCCCCCAAAAAATAAATAAATAAAAAATCAGTTGGCTCATGTTACAGATGATCATAGTGCTGATAAAACTAACTAGACTGTTTCCAAATAAATTGCACACAGTCACTGAAAACAAAACAGGTGCATCTAGGACACCCTTATAAGTAAGCCTATAGCAAAAGGTTTAAATAGCATGTATACAGATTATATTATTGTGCCATAGAAAAAATACAGTATTACAGTGAACCTAACAAGAACAAAGTGTTCTTCTGAAGTTAATCCATGATAATAGTTCAGAAGCAGTTAACATAAAGACGGTCCTGTGCTCATCTTATTCACAATATGCTTATACAGGAAAAAAACCCCTGGACGTCTGTGAAGCTGCTTTGTGACAATGTCCGTTAAAAGCGCTATACAAATAAAAATGAATTGAACGGTTTTGACGGCACAGCAAAGGCTATTCAATGAATATTTACCTCATACGTGTAACACATGACTATTTTCTCAAGTGTTGTGCTACCAGATCAGTGATCAAATCATTTTCAATTCCTGTTCTCTTTTGGGGTTTTGTGTTTTCTGTGTTGTCTGCGTTAAGTGAAATGCATCTCAGTGTGGTTCAGGTGTTGGATTTCACGGTAATTCCACTGTGTTGTTTCAGATGTAGTGGTATGTTTTGGGGTATGAATGCTTCCTTTTTCTCTCCTCACTTTCCTCTTTTCATCTTCCTGGTACAGTATAATCTGTCTTATGTCTGTGAGACTCTCCAGGACTTCTGTGTACTTTGTGGTAATGTGAATCGAGGAGAGGGTTCATGTTCTGCTTAACAGTTGAAGATGTTGCTTTGTGATTGAACATGAGGAGAACATGCACAAAGTAACTCGAGCTCAGGATCAAACTAGAGACCCTGGATGTGCCAAAAATGTGTCCAAAAGACTTATGACAGCTAAAAGACAAAAAAAATGGATGTCCTTCAAGAGTTCGCTGAGGATGTTTGTTCCAAAAAAGTTTGATTTTTATCAGGGTGTGTATGTGGAGGATTCTAAAGAACAAATGAGAGAGCCACATATAACTTTTTCTTTACTTTTACAGATAATTTTTCGCTTCGCCCTCGCTCTCTTCAAGTGCAAAGAGGATGAGGTTTTGAAGTTGCAGGACCCCATGGCTATCTTTAAGTATCTTCGATATTTCACACGGACAATTCTAGATGCAAGGTGGGGGGGGGGGGGTATTTTTAAAAACAACACACATTTAATTAGCTCATTTGTAAACCACTGATGTTAATAAGATTTTAATATCTTTCTGTTTTGCAGAAAGCTGATGAACATGGCTTTTGTGGACATGAACCCCTTCCCCTTAAGGCAAATCCAAAACCGTCGCACCTTTCATCTGGAGAAGGTTCGACTGGAGCTCACAGAGCTGGAAGCCATTCGTCAGACATTCTTACGTGAAAGAGAGACCTCCCAAGATGGACGCACACTTATCAGTGATGACGAGGAAGACAACTGAATCCCTGCCAGTCAGCAACAACACGTACATCTGTGCGAGACAATGACGTATCTTGGCCTCCCAAGTGAAGAAGTAGTCTCTTCACTTGATTGCATTGTGGTCCACATGAAGCAGCCATTTAAGTTTAACAGTATCTTTCCATCCTTTTCAAGAGTTGTCAGTGATGGTTGATCTTTTTATTATTTTTTTTTTTTTTAAACAGATCGCCATGAATAGTCCACACATTGATAAGTGAGAGTGTTTGTTTATTGGGCAAAGGTTTAACTTCAGAGAAGTTTCACTTTCATATGTCACACTGGACATGCAGTTCAGATACACCAGTGTTATCATGATCAAACTTTCATGTTTCACACTTGCGTTTATTGATCTAGTATTGACTGTCACTTGTTTACTTCTTTATATCATTGCTGATATTAGCACTGTGTATTATTTTCTGTTATTCATTCATCGCCAGTAACTTTTATTCTGGTCAGCGTTGCTGCGGATTCAGATCCTATCCTGGGAACATGGGGCATGACACGGGAATATACCCTGGATAGGCTGTCTATCACAGGCTAACACACACACACAGTAGCCAGGTAACATGTTTTTGGGAGCTGGAGACCCTGGGAAAAACCCACAGGAACATGGGGAGAACATGCAAACAGACATTAACCTGACCTCACAATTAAACCTCAGACTCCAGATCTGTAAGATGCCACCATGCCATCCATTACTCTTATTGTGCTTGTGAAATTCAATATTTCAGGTGTTGATTGTCGTAAATTTTCTTGGTACGTCTATTGCTGTTTTCATTTCCTTATGAAGCACTTCATCACTTTAAATTTTAGACATTCAACTAGTTCAGGGAAGCTGAACTGTTCAGGCTATAGGCTGTAGGCTGAACCGAGAAGTAGCGAGTTCTCTCCTATGTGGGTATGAAGTATCTGCAGAAACTCAGTGAAAATTCCTGTCTACAGTCATGTGATGACACTTAGCTGCTGGAAAACAATCCTTCGACAATGCAAATCATTTAGTCTGTCAGAGCCATGCTGCTTATTTTCTGCTTGAGTGACATTTCATTGTTAGCAGTCAGCTGGGTTTGGAACAGTTTGAATCTTCATCTGTCAGTATTCAGCTGTTTTGTGTTATGTATTATCAACTGCTTAGTGGAGCTTTAGTTCAGGACTATTTTTTTGATAATTGGTAGTTGTGGCCTTGAATTATAATTCAGCATTGTGAATGCAAGTTTATAGAACTGAAAACAATTTCCCATGTATTGATAAAGTTATGAACATGACCAACAAGCCAGCATTTTGGTACTGATTGTGTGATACAATGTTTACCACCTTATTCCACAGGGAGCAGTATTTAGTCTTTTTAATAATAATAATAATAATAATAATAATAATCTTTCATTATGTGCAGCATTGATACACATTCCCTTCCTCATGCACATTGCCTGTTTTTAGTGTTTCATTAAATTTAAAAATTAATTTAGATGTTAAGGGCCTATGTGATGGACAATTAATGTGAGTGTATTGCCCTTTTATAATGCTGGCTTTATTTTTAATGTTATTCTCTCACACTTTAAAAAAAAAAAAAAAATCTGATTTGATTTCCATGTGTGACATGACTTTTATCAGGAATCTTATATTCCTTTTACTTTGATATGTACCAGTGTTTTTCCACAGGTTATCTTACAGTTTGGATTTTCAATATCAGAATCTGATCAGTACTTAACTCTGTGTATTTGAGTTCCTGTTGCGCAGGAGAGGAAATGAATTGACTCTTAACTCAAAGCTGCTGTGAATTTTCTCGTTGAGAGCTGGTCTCTCAGAATGCCATTTATGTTTTTGCCATTTTTGTAGGATTTTGATCAGACCTAAAATTTCCGTAGTGTACTTATAAGTGACGAAATCATTTCTTTATATCTGTATTCCCTACATTATAATAATTTCACTTTTCATTAAGGACATTTGCTGTGCACTGCCCATAATATTTGGCCAAACATATAACATTCCTTGTTTTAAGCAAATATATTTTGGCATTATCTAGCCCAGCCTTTTCCGCTGCTTTCATTGAATAAGCTAGCATGTCTTATTTCCATTGTTATGGCTCAGCAATGCATTGTACTGCTATATGACTGTTCTATTACATTGCACTGCTATACATACATTTAGAAATCATGTAATGCATTTAGATGAATCATATATTTCATAATGTAATCGTTTTGTTTTGTTCTGCTCAAGTGGCCTGATCAAATAAATTTCATCACCATAAAGTGCATTGGTGTTTCAGAGTCGAGTGTGTTATATGTGTAGGCATGTTCACATTTGCTGGTCAAGATTTGTATAACGGAAGAAGACTGTACAAGTCAGTCCAAAAAGGAAATTGAAAATAGGATAACACTGCAGCAAAACAATGCAGAAGGCTCACCTCAAGTTCCTTCCTGATATTTACCCTCACCATTGTCATGTCTTTGCTGCTTATATGGAGAATAGGTCTCCATGTCCAGTCACAGTGTTCTGTAAATGTCATATATTTCACTATTATAATAATCCTGAATTTTTTATCATCACGCCAGTGCCTTCTCCTGCAGGGGGCAGTATTTTCTGTTGCTAAGTTAAATACAGGCGAGACAAGCTCTTAATTAAACGTTTAGTTTATTGGAAATGTCTTGATATTGCGTTACATTTCAACTAACCAACAACAACAACAAAACTTGGTTGAGTGACTTTTTTTTATCTACAGCAAACTATTAGATTTCTAAATCAAAAAATGTTAATGTAGCTACCTCACAGTACTATAGTGGTATGCTATATGTATAAATACAACACAGTATAATGCTATAGGTATTAAAGCTAGGTTCTTATCTAAGTGACTGACCTCAGTATTATGGTACAGAATAGAACTCGCTATTTACAGCCTGCGCATGCGCAAAGCGCGCCATGCAAATATACACGTGTGCACTCAAGTGAAGTCATTTACTTTATTCTGTGAAGACGCGCGAGCGGTGCGGAGACGCGTCAAATATACACCCAGGAGCGAAGTGAACAACTGCGCCTAGTATATTACCACTAAAAAGTACACAGACGAGTTAAAGGTAAGAAAACTTGAGAACTTGCGGAGACGTCTTTTGTAAAAGTTTGAGTGCTTTTGAACCTTTTCTGACTGAGTGAGGACGTGACGTTGTTTTCGCCAAACGTTACGTGCTAATGATAATAACACAGGCTAATAGAAACATCATAGCATAAAACGGTAGATTTCTTAATGTCGCTGTTTGTGGTGCTCGGTTGAAGTGCAGCATCTCCTGTATGGTAACTGCCTAAAAAGTAAACACTTACTACATTATCAGCACGCTATCATACTGATCTACTGACTTGTGCTGGTTAATGGTGTAACACCAAGCTGTATAAGAACTCATCAAGATCACAGTGTGTCATTATTAGAGTAATTTATTTCCTTGCACACACAAATTAAGAGGAAAAGCAGAGCTTATTGAATATTAAAATGGTTACTGATGTTATCCCAGTATTCAGCATGTGGACAGTGTAGGCTTTAGAATACAGATTGAACAATGTGTTGACTGAAGGTTGAATAAATATGTAATACAGTTAATTGTTTTCTTTCCAAAAGCTTATCTTATTTTCATAATTTCTTAAATTATATTAATTTACCATAGTCACATAAAGAGTCCTGATCCTTATTTCTTCTTACTGCCCCACCCTGGAAAAAAAACAACGCTCTTGAGAAAAATTACCCATCTTGTTTTGTGTGATTTCCTTTTATTTTACCATTTAATGTGAACCTATGACATATATACATTTGGAAAATGAAAGCAATGGGATTTACTCAAGTAACATAATCTGTGAGGTTCCACCTCTCTGATGTGATGGAATGCAAGTAACATGCTGGAACGTGTGCTTATTATATGGGTATGCTGTATGTGCTTATTAGCAGTTTCAGAGATGCATCAACACAGACATGATTTTCTTTTATTATTTATTTATTTATTTATTTAAACAGTATCTCTGTTCCTGCCCTGACGGCGGGGAACTCACTGGAGCTGCAGGCCTGTTTATGTGCTCAACTTTTATGAAGACATAATCATCATCAATGAGGACACTGAGCATGGCTGTGTTCAAGCAACAGAAGGTGGAGGATTTTTATGAAATTGGAGAGGAGCTTGGAAGGTGAGTAATATTATAAATTATTGTTGGATTACCCAAAACAGCTTTATCACAAGTGAAATGTAAGGTTTACTGTTAAGAGCATCAATCATATTGCATGCATTATGATTTATGGTCCTCAAGAGTGTATTTAAATGATCTGACTAACAGATGTTTGCTGAGGCCGGAGAAGGGAACATCTGCAGTGGGATTTTCAGTCAGAGCTGGAATAAGTTGGGAACTTAGCAGCACACAGAATGTTATTAGACATTACTCTAGATTAAAATGTATATTTAAATGAGTGTAGTTTAGCCTTTTTTTGTAGTTCTTGCTAGAACTATTACAACATTAGTAAACATTGTCATACCCAGCTTATTAGAAAGTCTTGACTTGATTTCCTTTTTTCACTTCTGTTACCCAGTATTTTTTGTTCTCTGTTGTAAAGAACACTCCCCAAAAGAACTGCCCCAACAGGCAAGGCCAGCTCTCATCACTCAGTTTATGGATAACAACTGTGAAAATATTACTCATAGCATCTTTTCATCAGGTAGTAATTATAAATCTGTCCAGAAAGGAAGTGGGGTTATAGTGTTGAATTGCTTGTTAGCTTTCAGGAAAGGTGTGACCATACACCCAGATGGGTGTCCTTTCTCCCTGGAATGTGAATGAAGAGGCTGTGAAAAGGTTGTGGTTATGAACTGCACTTAAACCTACTTTAGGACTAGCTGCCAACCTCAAATCTGAATCATTAAAAATTGTAAACAAATAAACAAAATAGTCTAAGCTTTGTACGTAGGAGCGACTGCTATTTTCGGAGTAAATTGATTGCTACGGAAGAGGTAAGCTGAGGAGCCGTGCCCTGTGGCTATCAGGTGAATGTGTGTTATTGTTGTGAATATATAAGAAGAGCCACCATCTGGCTGACTCAATGCTCTGTCTCTCAATTCACATTTCAATTTATGTGACACACCCTTGCGTAGAGTGAGGGGATGTGAGTGGACTCTACAGCAACTCAGCCAAGGTGGAGCAGACCTCTGATTTTGAATAAACACCTGAAACTGAAGCTTTAAAACAATTAGGACATAAATCTGCTTTCAGATCAGCACCAGCACCTGCTGGAAAAGTAACAATTTTTGTTAGGGTAGTAGGTGTGATTATTTTTCAAGTGGGCTGTAACAGTTCTCATCAGTCTGTGGAATGATCTCTATACCACAGATGGAGAATAGTGTTCAGCAGTATGTGAATTTTAAGCATGCTGTAAAATTCCGATCTGTTATGGTCAGACATAGTGGAACTATTTTTGTGCACACTCTCACGTAAACTGAAAGAGGAAATAGCATGCATGTGGTTTCACACAACTGTCTGTGATCTGTGAAAGCTAAGCAGCTGTTTGTTTGCTTTTTTTGTGAGACAGTCGAGCATGCTACAGAAGTGCGTCAGAGAAACATGGACATGCAATAATTAGAGCATAGAAAAAAAACTAGACATGTGAAGTAGTTCGCCATACCATAGACACTTCCAGTCTTTCACTGTGTTCCACATGGGCACTGGTTACAGAACACGTCACTTCATGCATCATTTAACTGTGCATTGTGGAGAAAAGTGAGACCTTACACACCTCTTCCATGATGCTGATGGGTGGCTGTACACAGGGTGTTAAATAAAGTGGTGGGCTGCACTCTATTGTGGTGGGCTGCTAAACCATGTGGTGGGTTGATAAAGCATTTTTGAGGTTAATTTTGCTTCCATGAAATACTGTGTTTGCACCAGAAAATGTCACATCTTTTCATAGGGCAGTTGCTGTCACCCTGTTAGCATACAATGAGTCTTTTTGTATGAGCAACCCCACATTCAGGGCCACTTTAATAGGAACACCTGTTCACCTGCTCATTCATGCAGTTATCCAATCAGACAATCATGTAAATGGTCATGCAGATACACGTCAAATGAACACTTCTAACCCCTGATGTGATGTGACCATGATGTGAATGAAGAAAAAATGGGGGGACAATGATCTCAGTGACTGTGACAACGACATGGTTGTTGGTGCCAAACGGGCTGGTTTGAGTATTTCTGAAACTGCTGAACTCACAACAGCCTGTAGATTTTACACCGAATGGTGCATGAAACATCAGTTCTTGCAGGCAGAAATGCCTTGTTGATGAGAGAGGTCAGAGGATAGACAGACTGGTTCAAGCTGACAGGAAATGTACAGTGTATCAAATAGCCATTCTTTATAACCATGATGAGCAGAAAAGCATCTCCGAACGCACAATCTTGTTTCCTGACAGTAAAATGAGAACTGCAACTCATGACACCTCTTGACAAAAAAAATGTGGTTAAGCTGTAGGAGAAAGTGAGACGAACGAGAGATATGCATTAATGCGCTCTTCATAAGGAGCAGCATAAAGTTCTGGATTTACATGCATTCAGACAGAGTATCAGACTATATAACATTGTTTTGTTTCTTGTTTTTAATCCACATTAAACTCAGAGCTGCTGGTTTGCTCAGAGGAAGTTTTGTCATATGTGTCCTAAACGTTCTTGCATTATCAAGCTCTAAGCTTACTGTGGTACATTTCCAATGTAAATCAATATAAATATGACTTAATTAATAAGTCATATAAGCTTGCTATTTGTAAAAGTAACTGAAAGATGTTATTACTGTTCATCTCACAAAAATTACTATATTGTCTGTGTAATTTGCAAATATTTTGTGTTAATTTTATGTACCTGTGTGATTATTTAGTAGATTAGTACAGAACCTTTTTTTTTTTCTTACATGTTTGGGCTTACGGTTTAGTCTGGGAACAGTTTTTTTGGTCTATAAATGTTATTCTTATGTGTAGAAGCATCATGCTGTGCTGAGATGAAGTAGGGCCACAGAATGGATAGGGTATGAAGCAGCTGCAGAAAGCGGTGAGTGAAAGTACATTTGCATGGGAAGAATAATGAGCTGCGGGGGATTTTTGACCCCTGCTGAAAAGAGTAGTGTTTCAGTGGAGATGACAGCCAAAGTAAAGTGTTCTTCTGAACATGACTTTCTCAACTTGACATAACAGTACTTTATTTTTTGCTTCTTAATTGCAAAGGAGGAAGCTAAGTGTTGTCATTATTCATGCATAGCTTTGTGCAGGTCATATACTATGTCCTCTTGTCATATATACAATATTGTAGAAGTTGTATTAGATTAAAAAAATTGTAGTATTAAATTAGAAAAGAATGCAAAATAGAAGTATTTTCACTTGTTCCCTCAGGCTGTGGGGTTAAAGTTAAATGTTATATGTAAATATTAGGATGGCACCATTCACTCAAGTACATGGCCTTGACATAGTTAACAACCAGCAGCTGTTGGGAGTGGAAAGTCTAGCAAGACTGAGAGCTGCAGGCGGGTTTAGAGCAAAGTCAGCTGGCATGCTTGATATGGAAAGACTCTTTCGCCAGCCTCCCTCTGAACATTACCTCCAACAAAATACTTCTGTTGGTATTGGTGTCCTCCTGGAAGAGTGGAGGTGTTGATGTCAGTGTTATCGAAATGTTCCAAGCTGAAATTGAGTGATTTTAAACTCGAAGGATTTTATGAGGTATTGAGGGTGTGTAGGTGGTTCCGTGACCTTTGAGGCATTTCTCAGAAAAGCCTGCAAAGGCTCGTTATATATATATTTTTTTTATTGCGCTCTTGTGACTGTTTCTGTTAAGATGGGTCACTTCACACAAATCAAATTGCTCCATTTTCCACCCTGTGTTGTTACTCTAAGCCAGGTCAGCTAGCAGAATGTTTGACATTGGTCTCTGGGGTCGTTGTGCTCTAGATAAAACAGATGCATAGAACATTTGAGATGGTCAGTGACTTAGACCCCAAAGTTTTTCTTTTCCCAAGACTCAATTAAAGAAGGCCAGCCCCAAGGCTTTACATTCCAGCCCACCATGTTTTGCTTAGTTGGTGTGTGTGTGTGTGTGTGTGTGTGTGTGTGTGTGTGTGTGTGTGTGTGT
>JAOTRR010000012.1:12715149-12737313 GCA_028570945.1 Gogo arcuatus | reverse complement strand
CTCTCTCTCTCTCTCTCTCTCTCTCTCTCTCTCTCTCTCACACACACACACACCCCTATCAGCACGTTCTACTGAATTGTGAAAGAGGCTTCATTTCCAGGAACAGGGATGACTAATATTTTCCAAAGTGTAGATTCCTTTGTTCAAATGGGGCTTTAGGAAAAACATGTAAAAACATACTGTATATACTGGAAGCTGTTCCAGACCTACTATAAACACAATGTTGCAGTAACCAAGTAATGCCATAATAATGCACAGACTTAGAGAACTGCCATATGCTGGTCTCATTATAATATCATCATGGATTTCACAGTCATTTCCATGCATTGACTGGTAATGCATGGCTAATGTGCCACTAAACATGTTGTCATGACTTCTGGGATAGTAACATACACAAGACATACACAAGCTAGTCAAATATAATGACAAGTTCAGGCCAAGAGTGTCACAACACAGAAATATGCAACAGATGTCTGCAAACACTGCTATTCATTTTACTTTATCAAATAGCCTGTTTGGAGGCATGTCATTATTCTTCAGATACACCAGGAAATATTACCAAGATATTTTTGTGACATTATCTACAATTCATTTCTTTTGATTTAAAAGGTCTACATTGTGCAACTAATACTTGTAAATCAATAAATCAGATCAAGCCACACAGTTAAACACAGAGGACTATCCGAGTGTAAACTGATTTGTCTCTGCAATAGTCACCCTGTATTTCTCTGTTGTACACGCTTACAAGAAAAAATGTTTCTTTAAGGGTTCATGGATAGTTCTTAGATGAGTGTCTTAGTTCTTAGGGTTCTTTAGATTTAACCCTTTTTCTAAGAGTGTAAAGTGACATGTAGCAGTGCGCTGAAATGAAAAGTACCTCGGGATTCGTATGAGGAATTTAACCGGATTAATCTGTGAACTTCGCCGGGTCTCTCGCCTGATTGTTACTGATTTTTCTTTAAAGAAAACCTTGTTATGACCCTATCAGTCTGTTTGCGTCAGAGAGAGAGATGTGCATCAAACAACAGCAACAAAGTGTTACTTGTAAGCTCCACCTGCCAGTGTAAATCTTGTGAGGAGAGCAGATGAGGAAGGACTAGACACTTCAGATCTTCTCTCTAATTATACCTCTTGCCTCTTCCCTCAAAAGTCACTCCAGTTTTTGTTTGGCCAGCTTTCAGATAAAGAAAGACCTCCCCATCTCTCTGTGAAAATGCTGTTTGCCAGAATCTCTTCTCTTCAAATCACAAGCTGCACAGTGGGAGGTTTTCTCTGTCTCTGCAGCTTCAACACAGATATAAAGCCATGTAGCATGGCAAACAGAGCTTTAGTATGTCTACAGTCATTATAGGCTGCCTGGAATAGCATGTGCAGACCTCTCATTAAAACTCCAGCCAACAATTCATCTCCGAATTCATCATAACACTTTCTGCTTCTCAGACCTTGTCTCATTTATAACAGTGAGAAATTTAGTCAGCATCCAGATAAAACAGCTGTCCAAGTCAAGGCATTTCCATATTCCTTGCAGTGCACTGGACATCAGGATGTTTTTGATTAGACTGTGGGAGTGACTGGAGAAAAAAAAACCCTTAAGATCTTTTCTGAAGAGTTTCTACAGGTTTATTCGTGTTAAAAACATTTTGTTTTGTTATTTTTGCTTCAAAAGGCACACTTTAGGAATGCAAACAGGCACTTAAATGGCTTACACATGATGTCCACATGAATGATTGTTGACTGCAATTATGAAATATTTTTATCCATGCCTACAGGCACAGTTGGTTGTTTGACTTGAGTTTGTTTAAGACAGAGAAAGTGGCAGTAATTTGCATCTCTTGCTAGAAAACCCTCCTGGGAAAAAATAATTGCATTCCAAGCTGAGTATGTTATGGATTTTTTTTTTTTTCAGCTAGGAGGTACAAGAGTTAATCCCATGGTTTACTTTCTTACAAATGGATCTATTATATATTCAAAATGACAAATGAGTAGTGCACATACAATATTCTTTGTTCAGACAGAATTTGAGAACATAAAAGCATAGGAAGCAACACTGATCATCACTGCTGTCAGTTTTTTCTCCTCCCCATCTGGCAAGATCAAATACGTGACGTGGACAATAATGGGATGGCACTTAAACAAAACAAAAGCACTCACATGTGGCAGACACGTTCCAGAAAATGGCTGACCAAGCTCGCATGCTTGCTGCAGAGGTCCTTCTGGAACGTCGTCTTCTTATAGTCTTCAATGTTGCACACTTTGACCCTGCTGGAATGCCAACATATATTCAGGTACCTCAAAAAGGGGCCAAGGATGAAGTTGTTCCTCGTAAGCTCACTAGGGGAGAAAAAGTTGAGCAGAGACCAGAGCTGAGGGTCCAGAAAGGCTACTCGGAGATGTTTGCAGGTCAGAGACAGGTTCCGCCGACTGTCTTTATCCAAGAATGAAAAAAGATGAAGCAGGCACTCCTGATTAAGATTTGTGAGATGCATTGCAAAGAGAGTAAAAGCATCAAACAGGCCTTTGTATGCTGGCAAGAGATCTAGTCTGTTGAGACACACAGAGGAACAGCAGTTGCTGGGGATGCAGTCTATTCTATAAGGCCTGGATACATGATTCCTTTGCAGACAGGCTCTTCCTCACACACGGTAGCCGTGCACATATAAGGTCGTAAAGAATGGGAGTTATTTTGAGAGGACAACAGCAGGCTAAGTCAAAAATGGAAATGTGTGAAGCATGTACGTGCACACACACACACACACACAAGTGCAAGTCCATCTGTTGGGGCAGATGTTTAGACAGCAGTGGCTGGTGTTTATCACTCACAGCTGAAGGGAAAAATCAAGGCAGGACTTTCATATTCACTTTCTCAGGCTGTAGGTGGAAGTGAGAATTTGGTTTGAAAGATTCCCCGAGTTTGATACCAACCTTGGTTTCACTTCCTCATATATGCTGATTTACACATCCATCAAAAACAGCACAAAAAGAACATGCGCTAGTGGCCAAACCTGAGGTGGAAGAACACTGTGAACCATTTTTATATTTATTTCCTGAGCACAGCACATGAAGTACATGAGAAAGTATTTAAGGAATATTCAAAGGAACAGCTAGAAAGCTTTTTATTAAAAGAAAAAAAACATCTGCAGACAAGCATCTCTCTGATCTCTCAGGCTGGTACCTGGCATCATTAGGTACACTGGTACGTGCCACTGGTGACATGACGAAGTGATGTCCTGCAGAAGTGAAATTACAGCTTGTACCCTGTGACTCATTCACACTGACTCATAACGTGCTGGGAACAAATGAAACAGCAGTACAGGGCAACGTGAGCTTATCAGCAGCTGTGACCTGAGCTCCTAGGCAAGGGTGGTGGTTTAAAAGAGAGAGAGAGAAAGAAAGCCTGTTATCATAGAGAGGACACTGGAGGAGGCAGCTGCTCAATTTGTGTACTTAATGAGGATATTATTCCAGCCTTAGACTGGCACCTGTGCATGTGCAGGGGAGGGTCAAACAAGATTCAGTGAGCAGCTGTTCTTCCTAAGAACACAGGAGGCCCTGTTCCTTTGGCTCGACAGAACCACTGCCTATCCTGCCAGTAGTTAGAGATGGCTTTGTATGTGCACTTCCCTCACAGGCCAGGCACATGGGCAAAAAGCGTTTGATATTTTTTTGGGGGGGTAGGGGGGGGGAAGAAAAAAGATAAAGCCTAGCAAGAGCACTCGCTAACACAGTGGCTTTGAGTGGTTTATATCATCAAAGCTGGTCACATTTACATTTTACATTGATATTGAAATTAGTCCTGTTGGGGGAACTGCCAGTCTCTGATAAACAGGCTAGGTTCCATATGAAACACTTGTGCAGGCACACTAAACAAATGCTGCTGCCTCACCCAAATTTTCAAACATGAAGTACTTTGCAACTGTAATTACACATCCTCCCTTGTGACTGCACTTAAAATGTGCAATTTATCTTCTCTCAGAACAGATAACCTACAGCTTAACTACAAAACCATGTGACCAATAGGACTGCTGTAAAAGTGGAACTTGCTGGAAAGGTTACTGATGCAGGCATCATTTTAAGCGCAGTGTTACAGCAGAAATCACAGTGCATGCCAAAATTAAACAAACATTTCTCATGAATTAATCATGACAAAAATGACCTTTTGATATGGGTGCTTTTCATGAGTAAGAAACACATGAAGAAAACAAAGTACCCCATTCTCTTACCCATCACAAGATCCACATGAGATTGAGAGATTTCATAATTTCATATCCAGTTTAAAGTCACTTTCTGATTCAGGACAAAGACAATAATTGATCAATCTAAACCAATACTAGGAGAGACTTCAACTTTACTTCAATGTCAGACTGAAGATTTCAGGTTATTGTTGCACTTCAGTGCACCATGTTTTTATAAACACTGACTACATTTTTAGAACTGGCACCTCTTTAGTGGTTCTATAAACAATCACAAAATCATGAGTGCTCAAATGTCATGATGGTAGAATCAAGTTTTAAAGCAAGTGGTATGGCTACTCCTGTTAAAACAGTATAAATAATAAAAATGTAATTGCCCTAATATTTCCCCCTTCTTCAAATGTCTCACATTAATGAGGTGATACTGTTTGTAAAAGTGCACAATACAAAGGGGAAAAGGAAACATCTTTACACAAAATTATGATTGTTCAAGTTTCACATTAGAAATGCCTCAATCCCAACAAACAGTAGTAAGAAAATACTCAAATTTAGTTCATTTACATAAAAACCTTTATATGAAAGTGAAATCTAATGTTTAAAGAAGAGAAGGCCAATATCTGATATACATATTATTAAACAATTACAACAGTCATTTCATCTGATCCAGTTTCTGTAACCCTGATCACCAGTACACGAGATGGCCTTTGGACAAAAACAATGAAAGGCAATATTAGGAATGTTTTCTTAATATAATGAACACAGCAGCATTTATTTTTTTTACTGGAGGTGTGATGGTGGTGCCATGGGTGAAATAATAACTGAAGCTCAGAGTGGAACTGTGTGCAGGAAAGGTGGATCATTCTGAAGGCTTCACGGTACACAGTAAGGCTGATTAAAGCTTCAGCTTGGTCACAGAGTCTGTGTTGTCCTGCTCTGTGTAAAACAGAATATAGGCCTTGGCTTTGGCTACTGCCTCCTCACTGACAACAGTCACAGTACTGTCATTAAAGTGATACCAGCTGCCCTCATGAAGACCATACGCTGTGTAATGACCTGATCCCACCCTGGCAGAGACAACAGGACCAACAGGAAAAGGTAAGATTAGTAACACAATGGTGTAGCCTTTTTTTATTTTGCATTTCAAAAGGCAAAATAAAGAGTAATAAAGAAAGAAAAACACTTATACAAATTAATGCGAGTAATAATCCTATATGGACAATTATTCATGTCTTAAGTAAATGTGACGATGGGAAAAGTCCCGTGCTGCATCCAAAATCTCTCCACTATTCCCTATAGGGTACACCATTTTCTTGGTCCAGCATTTTGTCATTGTTTCTAAAAATACAGTGGAAGAATATCCAGTGCATCCTTAATCCCACAATGCACTGCAAAAGGTGGTGTACTAACAACGGAACCCAGTAAATACTCACAGTGCTTTGTTGGGTTCGGTTTTATTCATCTTCACCGAGAAAAACTATGAAATTGCAACATCCATTCAAATGTCAAATATATGGAGCGGGTCATTTTTAATCACATATGTTCAGGTTTATAGTTGGTTCAATTCAGTTACTGTCCTCAGGTTTGCTACAGTACAAATAATTAGCTAACACTGTGCATGTTTGTGAGGGAAAGTGCCTTCTTTCACAGTGATGAGCAAACCCGTGTAGTCTACGAAAACATTATACAGTTACGAATGCTGTTCCCTATAATAGTGTTTTAGGTAGGGTTTCTAATTCTCCAAGGTAGAAAATGGTGAGTAGTGATTTTGAACATGGAGTCATTCAAGAATTAGATTTCTTTCTAAACACATGGCATGTCAAGCAGCAATAGGTAATCCCACAAAAGAAGAATGGGACTCAATTTTTGCTGCCAGGTTTCTTTAGTTAATGGAATCACTTTAAAGGGAAATTTTTATATGGCAGTTTTATGCATATAACAATGTCCTACTTAGAGCTTTCTCTATTTTTATCTCATTTAATTATGTTTGTGGACATGCACAAATGTAGCAAAACCACAATATATCAGATTAGTAGTACATGCACTTTATATCCAGGTTACTGGACTAAAATCCAACTGTCCATCGATTTTAATCCAATAGATGTAGTTTGCTGTTTATATGACCACCTGAATAACGTGGTAACTGCCAAGATGAAATAATTATTGTATTATTAGTCAGAATGTAAATACACCCAGTGAGAAACAGACTGTGAAGAAGACTTAATGGAGCAATATCACCACCTATAGGTGAGAGTAAGGATAATACTATTAAAAAAAAGCTTGTCTTGTGGCAAAGATGCCCTGCAGTAACTAAAGAAAAACACACAAAAAGTGATATATTTTTATTTTATTAAGGGATGAAAACCCAAACTTGGACAGCAACATAGACATTCACTTACCCAGATCCATGATGCACAACTACTGCAGCAAGGTCATACGGGCAACTCTCAGGGAGACTGTTTTCAGACTGAAAACACAAACACATATTGAAACAAACAACCACACATTTAAGAGTTTAGACTTAAGTGCTTAAAGGCAGACTACATGTCTAGCGTTCACCTCCAGTAAATAGCACTTCAGGTCAAGGCCTCGCAGTGGGAATTCCACATAGGTATCAATTTTATTTCTTAAAAATGCTGTCCAGTGGAACCTCTTTAGATGCAAACACAGGACCTGCAATAGAGAAAGAATAAGCCACATAATAAGCCACATAAAGACTACAACACAAAAAAGAAATATTGGGAAAATACACCCTACCTTAGGTGGTTTTTGGATCCAGAATTTCTTGGTGGACTTTTGTCGTTTTTTGCACTTGTGGCACATGTAGAGCTCGGTTTCATCGAGTTCCTCCAGATCAGTGAAACTAGAAAGGCAGTCTAAAGGGGGCGAGGACAAAAAAAAAAAAAGGCACTTCAGCTGCTACACAAGAAACCTTTCCTCAGAAGTGTATTATACTTCAGTTCTCAAAAGGAAGTACACAAGTGTTGGTGGAGAGAAAGAAGAACAGTGTGAGAAGGGCAAACAATGTCAGACATTATACAACAGTTAGTTTTGACCACACAGTCTAACTGAGAGAAGCATGTGTGAGCTGTACTGTTGTATCTGATAATGGCACATTTTTTCACCAATCATATCGTTCCACTGACCATGGGGTACTAAATAATATCAAAGGATCTGTTACGCCAAGCCGTTTCAAATTATTAACAAGTTTAAAATATAAAACTTTTTAAAAATGTATTTATTAGAAAAGATAACGATTTTATTATAAGCATTATCATTATTCTTTTTCTACTTCTTGTGAGTAATGTTATAACCTACAATTTAACCGTGTAAAACAGTACACCTTCATTGGTACTGTTTTTAATACAGTAAATTATTCTTACTGCTAGGACAAAAGCAATACCAATTCATCAGTGTGCTGGAGAAATTTCCCTTCAATACTCTGCAGAGGTTTGTACACTGAAGGCAGTGTGCAAACACTGGACTGTAAAATACTTTTTCCACACAAGTTCTAACAACACCTATGTTTAACTTGTAAGTAAGGCGATTGAAAAGATATATATTCAAAAGAATATAATCATGGTTGGTTTTTCTCCCAAGCATGATGATTAATGTGGGCAGGCTAACGAGTTTCCACACTTGCCACTAGTTTAAAAGTTCTGCAATTTTTTTTTAGTAATTGTATATTTTCGTCTTCTCCTTATTATTATTATTATTATACTCCCACATGGGGGTCTATGGCAGCCCATATAATGCTTCGTACACTTTTTAATGGAATTTGGCACAGTGAAAAAGGACTGTCTCAGCTACACTTTTACATATTCACAAGCTTCTCACATAAATTTTGGAATGACATCTGAAGTTAACAAATAAGACTTGATTTCATTTGGAACTTAGGCGGTCCACTGAGAACAGGAAGTGAGGCAATATCTCAGCAAAGGCTTGATGTTTTGCCTTCAAATTTAGCACGTCCTTGGGACCAAGTGCAGATGGTCCCAATGGCTTCTGGTCTTCCTCCATCACTGAGGGGTGGGGGACAGAAAGAGCTTGGCCCCCTTCATTGCTGCTTGCAGTATATATTCATAATGTTACTTTGTTACAAAGCAACAAGCCACCTGTTGTGGAACTGCTTTTCTGTTACAGAAAAAAGGTTAATATTAAACCTAGGTGTTTGAAACAGTCATTTCTTTGCTTTCCTTTTTTTCCCTGTGGTATAAAACAGAACACACAGCAGGACACTGTTGTTAAGTTGTGTTATTGTGAAGAACATCAGACCAGTAATGTTACATAATGTAACTCAAAAACAATAGGCTCCATTATCCATAGTGTACAAAAGACATCAGTCTGAAAAATGAACAGTATGAAGACAGACTCTCTTTTTAATAACTCCTCTGCAATTTAAATTAAACTATACTAAAAGATTAGCAACACTTCGTGTCCCCGCAATTTACTGCAATTATGTTTAATACCTCATAATTCTGCTGAATGCCCTAATATGTATATGCAAGACTAAGTACACAAACCAAAACATGAACAAAATAAAATCAAGTCAGTTTTATTTGTATAGCACTTAACAATAGACATTGTTGCAAAGCAGCTTTAGAGAAATATATACATTTTAAACATATGAATTTATAAATTAATCCCTAATGAGCAAGCCTGAGGCAACAGTGTCAAGGAAAAAAAAAAAATTCCTTGAGACGACATGAGGAACAAACCTTGAGAGGAACCAGACTCAAAAGGAAACCCATCCTCATTTGAGTGCTAACGGATAGCGTGATTATAAATAACTCGCTTCTATAACGGTGTCCTATATGGTCAAACAGTGCAACTGTGTAACCAGGAAATTCATTATAGTTTTGACATGAAGTCTCTCTTGTTGAAGTTAGCAGCTGTTTACAGAATAGCACAGAATAGTTACTTACCACCCAAAGTGCAGGTTGGCCCTGGTTCCTGGTCCTTTGTCCTTTTCACTCTGAACTGACTTGGAATGTCCAAGGAGAGGTCTGAAGGACAGAAATGTCACTCACTAAGAGCATTTTAAAACTACAGATGGGAAACACCAGAGGAAAAATCTCACCTAAAAACGGGTCAAATTTCTTCGACTCTGTGCCGCATATCAAGCAGTTTACTTCGTTGTGCAGGACACCGCCAAATACAGCAGTGACCATAGTGGGAGTCCCATTACTGAAATAAAAGGGAATGAAGCACAATCAGGTACATCATTACCGTTAACCACATTTATGTACGATACACTAAACATTACTCAACCCTGTTCTTAATAAGTATTATACTAGAGCATTCCTGACCAGTATACAGGAGCATAGGAACACTTTCCCAGAACAGGCATTGTGTAAGGCATGTCTACACCAAATCCTTCATCCTCTTGTTAGGAACAGGATTACACTGCCATATCGCTTCACACAAATCAATGACCACGCCATAACACAGTGCCACTCTGGCAATACAATCACCCAGCCCATTGATACTGCTGCTGAGCATGCTTCATTTGTTCAGTGTATCTAACACAAGACTGATAATGTCATCACGACAGGATGGCTCCGCTTCCAGCAGTGGAATTTGCCAGAACAGCAGTGTGACTGTATGTGCATGTGTGTGGGCCAGAGTGTGCTGTCTGTGCAGAGTTAGCATTACTGTTATTATGCAGGAACAAACTGATATGCTGACTATAATTACTGCTAGAATGTGAGAACTTGAGACAAATCTGTATTGTTTAAAATATTTGATATATTTAATGCACAAGATTTGGGGGCATGGCATGAGCGCCATCTGCAAGCATGTGTGGCTGTCTGCAGGTTATGAGCATTTGCTCTCACTGAGAACTGCGCGTCTAAAAAGTGTTCACCTGACAGTTTATTTTTCAATACACAGTTTTGTTTTTACTTACATTTTAATGAAACATGTCAATTTAAGACAAAAAAAAAAAAAAAAAAAAAAAAAGTAATAGGACTACTCTTGTCAGCCCATAATAGATATCTGGCTCACTGCTAACATGTCGATGTGCAGTATTTTTAGCCCAGTCTAAATGTGTAACTCATTTTTTGCTGTGAAGAGATTTTTCCTACATGCCTGTAAAAAAGTGATAAAGCAGTTTATCTTAGTAGTTGAACTTTAAAAGGTAAGCAGGAAAACAGCTGGCTTAACTACTGCCAAGTTCACAGATATGTAAAGTTGTGTTTAAAAGTAGAATATGATATGATGTAGCTCAGCTAAAAGCTTAATGTTTTGTGGCATACAGGTCATTTTGTGTCAGACATTACTCAGAAAATATAATCTGAGATTACGTGCTATTATTAATTGCTTGAAAAGTTTCCAAAATCGGGTACGGGTGGCTGGTTTGTGTTAGGCACTATAAAGTAAAAATCACCAAGATGGTGGTGGTGCTGCTAGAAGTGTGCAGTGTGTGTAGGTCTTACATGCTGCATTTGCTTCCTGAGTTAAGGTTTGGGCTGTCTGGGAGCAGGCTAGACCCGGGCAAACCGTTCTTGCTGCCCTGAAGCTCCCTGTGGAGGTGATCCAGTAGGTACCGCAAGAACTCATGGGCATCCTGCTGCTGATAGCCCCTGCAGTAATCATCAAGCACAGCACAGAGAGAATAGTTGACACTAGGTCTGGGATAATATGACCACTCAATACCACAGCTTCTAGTATATCATGAGAGACAACCCCATAAAAACAACTTCCCTCCTTTCTCAGTGAATCATAAATAGCCAGCCATATATATTAAATGATCACATCGCAGCACTGGCATTTTTAGTTATCTACCTTTTTATAATGTAGATTCTTTTGTTTTAGAATAAACATTTAAAGCTAGCTTTCTTGTTAACATTGCTCTGGGATCTTTGATTCACTTAACTTTTCAAAATAAATTTGAGCTTCAAATTTTGCTCTCTACCAATTTCCTGTTTCATTCCTCATGAAATAACTGGCAAACACTAGCATGGGTAAATGACTAAACAAGTGTAGCACAAAGTTGTGATATTTTATTTCATATTTCCTTTTCACACTATACCATCATGATTTACTGTCACATCTCTGGTTGGGACAAAATTCAAATTTATTTCAACTAGTGCAGTATGTAAACTTGAACTTACTTGAATAACTAAAACCTTTCAGAATATTCCATCGCTAGCTGAAAAGAGCCTAATGTAAGTCAATGATTCCTCTTTTGTGTATACATTGAAGCATCTTTATATTGAAGGTAACTTATTCAGAAATAACAGGCAGATAGCTTTGATTACATTTACGATTAAAACAAGGTAAGAAAAGGCAGCTTTTGTTTCTCAATCCTCTGAAGGCAGAACCACAGAAGCAGCACAGCCAAAAAGGAGTCTGAGAAATGCTATTGCACTATAGCGTAACTCCTACAGTCACAGAGGCAGACAAAGGAGCCTAAAGTAGTGCAGGTCATGTACTTGGACAAGAGTCATGTTACCTGAAACTTGGCATTATTTTCCAGATGACATAGAACAGAGCATCTGGGCTAAAGGCAGTCTGACTTCCCTGCCAAAGGGAACAAAGGGTTTTCCTGAGCTCCTCTACCAGAGACCTAAAACACACACAAAGGAAAACATTTATGGTGGTTTGGCATATAGTCACAGCATCCTGAGTCTCAGTCAGTCATAATCCCAAGAAGGTTCTACAATTTTTTTTCAACTAAAAAAATAAAACACTTACAAAAATACCTATGATGGCAGGCTGTCTCCTTACTGAAAACCTAACTAAACGTACAAAACATTAACATTTACCATTTCATTGTTTAATGAATACACAAAAATAAACAAGTAGTCTAGACAGGCAGAGCTTTGGTGTGAATTTTTTTTTTAAAAAGGGAAAAACAATATTCACTAGCAAATTAATATACTAGTATCATTTTAAAATTAACACCAACTTTCAAGAAATCATGGGTCTCCTCTTCATGGTTTATCCAGACGATAGAAGAGGAGCCCCCCCCCCCCATATCTACTGAAGAGGACCTTACACGCTGCCGTCCCCCTGGCTTCGGGTGTGGTACATTCTCCTTCCTGCAGTTTTTCCGCTCCGCAGCGCCACTGCCGGCAAGTCTTTAAAATAGCAACTAAACTCAGGAATGTTACTGGAAGGAAAAAAAAACCACTTTGTTTCAACTTTAAAGAACAACAGACATCCAAAGTTAGCAGACAAAGCCTTTCACTTGTACAGCAAACTAAGAAAAATAACGTAAAGAGGAACACAAATATTTAGAGCTGTAAAGGCATTCATCCATAAACTTGTGTATTCTGTTAAAACAGGATTTGTTTGTCCTTCCCTTAGAAGTTGACAGTTTTGCTTAAATACAGTTTAGCCTACAACAAAAAAGTAGATTTGGTCCTCGGATGAGTGCAACTTTTCAATTATTGATGCCCCAAAGACTGTCAATATGGACCCTGTCTTGAAAAGAAATCACCCCCCTTGGTACTTTGCAATCTGTATAGTTATATGCAGCTTTATACGGTTCATATTGCTGAATTACATCATGTTAAAAATATTGTATGGCTGAGCTGGGTTTATTTTCATTGTTAGCAGGTATCTGGCGCATTTATCAGTTGTGTAGAAAAAGCAGGGAATCGCACAAATTAAGGCTGGATATTTTTTTTAAGGCTGCTGATTATGGCTGGGCGATTTATCAAATTTTATTTTCAATTACAATTTTGGCTTCCAACTATCATGAAAACAAGATAATCAAGATAAACCAATTATTATGCTGCATTCAATTTCTCAATGATGCTCTTGTTTTGTCTTGTGCTATAACTATAGCACACCCCTCTCCTTTACAGGGGTGAACTTTCACCCCTTCTTAAAAGCCCAAACCTCCCAGCCAGGCTGGTATGGCGTTATTTTCATACCTCATTCAAATGTAAGCACTCAAAAGTAAGCATGACCTTACTTTTAAACATTACAACGGATTTTGAAACAGTAGCCATGCTATTAGACTTGCAGAGTGTGGGGTTTTTATGGGGCATATTTGGAGTATTAGGCTTTTTTTAAGCAGGCATGACAACTGAGTCAAACTGAATGGAGAAACAAAAAACAGCAGCAGTGAACAAGGCACAAATGTTGTCAGTTATGGTGGTTTTACATTGACACCATACACCATGTGATTTCATCCAATCGCAGCCAGGGGGAGGTCTCAAACCAAAGACAGTGGTTAGAAGTTCTGTCTGGAAGCTCAAACACACCACAGCATATAAACTAAAATCACTGCTCACTCAAACAAACGTCTTTTTTGTGCCAAACACTCTTTTTCATTCAAAGTATAAGCTTTTAGGAGAGTTTTCCCATTACTTAGAAATGAGAATTACTCCAATATGTTCTAACAGCACACTATGCCAGAAACATTTTTTTTTAACTCTGTCACTGGAATATCTTTCAAGTTTTGGCCTTGCTAAGTTCTTGATCATGATCTGAGCTTAATGACTCATATGGAGCTTAATGACTCATGTGGCTTATAGCACTGGTTGTGGTTTAACAGATAAGTTGGCTGGTGTGAGCAGTCAGCCGAGTGTTCTTGGCATCCATTAGTGCCAGCTGACTGGACAGAGTCCCTGCTTTCCTTCTACACAGTTCCAGAGAGGTCTGGACTGCATTCCAGCTCCAGTACACCAGGCCATGCTAGCCCTGCATCACCACAGATTCCAAAGAAGCCCATACCCAAGAGACTGGAGGATGGCGTTCATGAAGCACGTGTTGCCCAGGTTGCGGAGGCCAGTGGCACTCCGAGCTGGAAGGCCTTCCTGAAATGAGATGGGTATAAAAAAACATTTTATGGCTAGGTCTGTTTACACACCAGCAAAGCAACTAATGATTAACAAATGCATTCAAGACACACTGGAAGTCACGTATTATAAAACTGAATGTTTTAAGAAACTGATGGAAAACATAATACTGTAGTGCAAAAAAACAAAAAACAAAAAAATCCTAATTTTTTGCAGCGTATACTTACACCATCTGCTGACATTTTGAGGTCAGGAGAGGAACTCCCTGAGAGTTTTCTTTTCCTCTGTCTGTCAGAATTCATCATAGAACTGAAACAGAGGAAATACATGCGTGTTATACATTTAAAAACAGGTCAAATTTTCAGAAACAACATTAATACACATTCCATTTATATCAAAGCATCATCTGCAAGGTACACATCAACAGCTCTTATAGATTTACACTTCACCACCAGAATTACCATCACACTGGAATTACACTTCACCACCGAATCAGTCATTTTCTATGGATATGCTTTAAAGCGTTAATCATGCTAAATAATCCTGATGTGTTTATGCAGTGTGTCCACAGAGAGTACACCCAGTACTCACTTTTCCAAACTCTGAAGATGCTCCCTCACCCTCTGTACCTGGCCCAGTTTGGTGTCGTTCACCACAAAGTCATCACATCGATAACTGAATACATTACACAGAGGATGGTTACTATGAGAATACAAGTCTATTTAAATATAAACCTGTTTAAATGTGTGTGTTTCAGCTTTTAAATGTTCAAATTTGGAACTGAACTTGAGATTATACATACCAGAATGTACTATAACTGCTGCAGTCCATGCACACAGAATGTTGTTGAAACTTCTCCGCTTTCTTCTGTCCAGTTGGTGAACAATGAACCTCCTCAAAATGCTTCTTAGCATGACCATTGACATACCTAATATACATATATGAGAGAGAGAGAGAGAGAGAGAGAGAGAGAGAGAGATACATACGCGCACACACAAATGTTACAGGCCATGCACTACAATATCAACATTAAGTGAACTTTGACTATTTTCATTGTAAATTAGAAGTAGAAGTAGAAAGACAACATAGTGGCTCAGTTAGAAATTGAAAGCAAACGGTTACCTTCCACAATGTACATTCAAACAGGTGAGGCAAACCCAAGGACTTTTATTTGACCGGCAAACTAGCCAAGAGGAAGAGAAACACAAGTGATTTTTTTTAATCTGTGAAATTAATCGTGATTTTAAAGTTTTGAGCAAAAATAATCCGGATTATCATTTAAGCATTGTCATGTAGGCCCACACAGAAACATTTTCTTTTTACAAAGTCGTGTTTAAGCGTTTTCCTCCCTTTTTTTTAGCCTTTTACTATAATAATAATAATAATAATAATAATAATAATAACGTGTCTAAAGAAAACAGCTGAGGGTTAATAGTAAGTGCAATTACAAAAAACACGGCAAATGGCTCAAAGCAAATTAAAAAATAATTTGCGATCCTTCGAGAAAAGATCTAACTTATACACGTGGACCGGGCGTGCAGGACAGCACGCTTCTCACCATGATTTTTAAAAAAATCCACCTCCGTCAGATTAGGTAACCATTTTACCCATGCTAAAACATAGTTAAAATAAGGTATATACACTTGTATTTAAAAAATAATAATTTTATTATAATAACAGTCGTTTACTAGCTGTGTGAAAGTCGCCGGTTGACTAGCTAGGTGAATACTTCGGCTAGGTTAGCTCAGTAAAGTGTTTGCTAGCTAGCTTGCAGTATCTGCGTCTTTTAACCAGCAGCTAGATCTTAATAATGATTGTGATAATCAGGAGAGTTTAGTTGTTATTCAGCACTGCATTACTCACCACTGCAGCACCATGAAGAAGGTGAACCGTGAGGGAAGCGGGAGGGATCCACCGCCACACATACCGTGGAGCTAAGATGAGGACACTCCATGGCAAGAAGAGCTAGCTAGGAGACCAAGAAAATTAGAACTGCAGTTTTTCCGCTAGAGACGTCACCCACAGATGTAGATAAAGCTAGCTTGTTGATCCAAGACAGATAATGAATCAACACAGCAGAGAAAATGCCGTTAGCTGTTCGGGGGTGACTGGACTAGCCAGCGCGTTAGCCCACAGGATATAGGTCCGAGCACAAACTCAGCGCAAACGCTGCTAAATACACTAAACACACCAAATTACACTAAAACAGTGGTGTAATTTTTGAATAACAAAATGTCTTAACTAAGCTAACTTGGTTGCCCGAACTGTCTGGTCCTTTTGTCACTGCCACCACCATAATAAAAGATAAACTGACCCACAGAAAGCGGTATCCAGCCGATGGGGAAGAGGCGCCGTCTAATGACGTCACGGGTTCAGTAGGGTCGCAGAGTCCACAAGCGGGACAAATATGGTACTTTAATGACACCGTTTAAAACCGCCCAATGCTTTCCTATCGTTAGTCTCCACATAAACACAATGTTGGCTATTAAACGTATGATGAGTCTCGGTAGTGCTGGAGGAGAAGAAGCTCTATGCAGCTTTTAACTGATTGAACCACTTAATAAACCAATGCAGTCTGTCGAAACGCCTCACTCTGGCGACATCTGTTGGTGGTATACTTTAAACACTGGGGAAAACGATTCTAATGTTACTCTTATTTATTTTAATTCATACTTAGTTAATATTCTGATATAAACACACCCGAATTTTTCCAAAATGTGCTTAAAATGTTCCACAAGCAGCTGCAACCAGTTATATTGGTATATGTACACATATAATCACATATTGGTGTGAAAACTAACAGTGCAGCAGTTTTACCACAGTGCACATCTTGAGAACAAGAGCTGAAAATCTCATTTGAAGATCTGTATGAGTGTTAAACAGATGACAGGCAAGTGTTTGATTCATAAAATATAAGAGCTTATAATGCTCAAATATGCAAATGCAGCCCATGCATAATGTTGCTTGACTTCTGGTATTACACCAGTGTACAAGTGGAAAGGGTTAGGGGAATTTCAAATCATATTAATCTGGACTTCTTAATGAGGAAAAAAGTGAGGACATTTCTTCAATGGACACATCAAAAAATTTACTATTCAGTATATAAATATGGGTTTCAACACAAGTTAACAATGAGTATGCTTCTTTCTATTATGAAATGATGTTTTTCTCATTATGATTATGTAACAGCTAGTAGTGTACTAATTGTGAAAGTGTAGAATGAACAACTTGCCCTTTTCCCCCCTGATTTTTAAAAGTGGCTGTACTGAAAGTCAGTGGTCACATTTTTCAGAACTGAAATTGGGATCAGAATTTTGAGTTGTTGTTGTTTTTTTAATTAAAATATTTACCATCAACACCCTTTACAAAGCAAAGTTTAAGTCATTAGTATGAGAACATTGTTTTCTTTTGTAGTGTAGTGTAGTGTCAAAAATGAACAATATAAAACGTACGTACCATCAAAATGACAACATTAATAATTGTACTCTCTTAATTCTTCAACGTAAATATATGTGAATAACTCACTTTACATTATAAACACATTTCCAATCTGGCCAAATATTCAGAGGTGACTACCTATACCCTTAGAAAAAAGGTTAACTTCAAAACCTAGTTCTATGTCCTGTCCATCTGGGGGGCCCTTAAAGATTCTAAGTAGTAGTAGTTCCACAATAGTATTTCCCTATCATAGAGATTTCCAAGTTGAAACCACTTTAGGAAGCTAAGAAAATAACAAAGGACCCCTTGATGAACCCTGTTTCTAAAAAAAATGTCTTGTTCTGATGTCCAGGTTTTGATATGGAGTTATGAGAGGTATTAATGCTGCCAATGGGTGTCTTTGTGGTCCATTATGCCGTTTCAGTAATATGAAGGGGTATTTCAGGTCCAGGAGAGTTTGGGTCTTCTTTCACTTTTGTGTTTGCTTTGTTTCTTTTGCTTTTTCTTGGCCTATGGAAAAAAATCCAAAATTACACATTTGGTTGTGAAAAGGGAATAGAAATTAGTTAGTAAATTAGTTTTGAAAAACCACTAACTTCTTCAGAGCCAGAACAAGCACAACTATGAGAATGATGGCTCCAATAATGCCTAAAACAGCTCCCAAAATGATGCCTGTGTACAGCAAAAACAACATTATAATGACACTGGAAATGAGAAGTCTAATCAGAACTTGTATATTTCAATAACTGAAAAAAAAGGGAAGGGGTGTTCACCAGTTGGTGTGTCTGTTTCTGCGTCACTGTCACCATTAATATCGCCATTGATATCTATTCAAAGCAGACACACATAAATACATTTAGACACATAAATTACATTTACATTCACTGTGTAAATAAACGTACAAAAATAAAATAACTTAAATAAATATTAAAATAAATATATAATATATAATAAACTATTAAAATATATACAAATATATAATATAAAAAATAAATATTAAAATACCTAATATTCCAAAACATGTGGCATTGCAATGCCCTAACTCCAAGAAACGGTTTCCATTGCCCACACAGCCAGTCCAGGCAAATGTTGAGCACTTTTTATGAGCAGCATCATAGTAATATCTTATATAATGACCGAAACAGTCACCTGGAGCTTTTGGCAAGAGGCAAGCTTGAGTTCCTGTTATAAAAGAAGGGGAAATGCATTAGATATTATACATTAATTATCATTTCCAATAGGTGGTTCATGTCATATCCCGACAATTAATTTCTACCATGATGCAGAAAGGAATAGAAGTGAAATTTAAAACAAAACAAAACAAAAGCATCCACTCGGCAGCTGCAGTATAGGCTATTACAATGAATAAAGCTAAAACTCACGGTCTGTAGGATACAGTTGTTCTGCGTTGGGGGAGCAGTTTCTCATGCAGTAAAACTCATAATTGAAGCGGTTTTGATTTCCACCCAATCCCTTGTAGCGGAACGGATAGCACTTATCTGAAGTCTTATTGTAGAACAAGTAGATTTGGATGTCTTTGTCAGATTCAATGCCTTCATCTTTTGGCAGGTCACAGAAATCTATAGTTTGAAAAAGAAGAGCTTTGATGGATTGTGTCATTGTGTCAGCAAGTCACATAGAAAAAAAGCATTTGCAATCAGCCCACGCCTAGTTTTTATGGTGTCTATAAACTACCTAGGCTACAAGGAACATGAAACTCTGGTTTTGGTTATGGCAGCAGTAACAAAGATTGTGTTATAGTTGTGACTCACAAGAAACCGATACATATTCAGTCAGTATTTATGTAAACCTTCCACATAGACAATGCTTTGATTAAATCATTTCATTCTAATTGAGGATTAACAATTTTACTAAAATATAATTGTGTGTGTGTGTGTGTGTGTGTGTGTACACTTTACATTACACACACACACACAGTACATATATGTAAATATGAGGGAATGCAATTGATTGTATTGTGTAATTTCTGTAAAGGAAAAAAACCACATTGGATTTCAGGATTAAAACTTTCTTTTTAAGTATATCCCTACACTAAATAGAACTTTTGTTTGTGAGTCCTGACACTGTCTATAAGTTTGCTCTATAGACATATTTGTTACATGTTGCTATTTGTGAAAAGCAAGCTGGTAAATCCCTGCTGATTTGCTTGATATTAAACTTAATATTAAAGTTGATCTTAAATCCTAATTCAGTCTTCTGGCTTTAAGTAATCTGGCCCACGCACTGTAAAGTATTATCTATATGGCAGAATTGTGTATCAGAATGAACAGCCACACTTTAGGCGGGAATGCAATTTTGTAAATTGTTCAGACAGTAACTTTGCTTTCATTGCTGATCTTGTGAACTTAATTTATTCATCTGATATCTTTTAATCTCCCTATAGTTTGAAATCAATCTTTTTTCTCTCAGTAAATGGTATTCGAAAGCCCATTTTACTGAGGAACAATTCCAAAGGTAATACTGATTGTTAAATAAGAAAGTAAACACACACACACACACACACACACACACACACACACACACACACACAAAAGCGAATTGTCTCTGAATAATAAATAATTGGATAGAAACTGAAACTGAATAGAACATAGACCCAATCAATCTAATAATTAAAAAAGGCAAAATAAAAAATACACTTTTAGCACAAAACCTTTCACATGAACACAATAATAGTAGAAAAGACTAAATGCAAACAAAGAGAAATGGTTTAGAGTATGTTTTGGACAATGGGTCAAGAATTTACCTGATTTTGTGGCCTGAACCTTGATGCAATAAAACAGAGCAACAGTGAGCAAAAACTTGCTGAAGTTCCTCATGGTGGTATGTTCTCTAGTGTAGTGATGAAGCTGAAGTAAATGAAGGCTCATAAACTGCAGTTAAAAAGCAGAGAACATAGTGAACTTTGTACCTTTTCAAGATAATAAAGCAGACAGACAGTTGACAAAGAGGAGAATGGTTTAATCGACAAATGCATGCTGGAAAAAAATATATAATCCTGAACCAGTGATGTCTGACTGTAAATTGTTGATTCTTTAAAAAAATCAGACTAAAGACTTTCTTATAAGCGTATGCTTTTGAAAGTTCATTATCATGACAGATTTTATCATGTAATACATGCTATTGCTTGACATAGTGAGTTTGTTAATGATTTGTTCAGCTCCTCCCTGTCCCTACACCTGCCCATCTGGATGCTGACAATGAAGCCTATGTCTTCAAAAACATTTTCAAGACACTTCCCATTTGTTAGTTCCATTTTCTTTCTGATATTCTATATCTCAGTGGTTCTCAAAGTGTGGTACGGGGACCCCCAGGAGTTCATGAAGTATAACCAGGGGTCTGTGATGCAAATAAGTTCAACTTGGACCTAATGTGTTCTGTCAGTAGAACGCTCTTGAACAAAATGCTCTATGGGACCAATAAATAGCCAGAATAGGATTGCACAAATTCAGATAATGAGCATAATATTTAAATATTATGAGTTGATTTTACAGGGGTCTCTGGCTGCCATGGTATTCAATAACATGGTCAATAAAATAAAAATTCTTACTTTGTTTTTGAACAAAACAAAGGAAGCAAACGAAGCTTTCTAAATGCAGATTATATTGCCTGAATTTGCACTTATAAATTGGATTATATGGTTGCAGCCTCACTTCTTCAAGGTCCCTAGTTTGATCCTGAGCTTGTGTTACTGAAAATGAATGAATGAATGTAACTCAAATGACCAGCCATTGTGTACACTCTCAGAAAAATGGTACTAAACTCTGGCTTTCATCGCTGTGCCTTTCTTTTCCAAAATTCTTGCTTTTGTACCTATTAAATGTATCTTTCACATAATAATTTGCATATTATGTACCTTAAAAAATGTAAGGTATATAATTGTATGTTTTTGAGTCATCCTAATTACATTTATCACTCACTAACTCAAACTCATTTTCAGTAACTGCTTTATCCTGGTTAGTGTGGCCACGGTGGATCCAGGGCCAATCCTAGATGACCATATATATATAGACCATAGCAGCGCACCACATACACACACATTCACACACTGATTCACACTTAGGGGTAATTTATCTTAGCTAATCCATCCTTGTTTTGGGGAGGTGGGAGGAAACCAGAGAACCTGGAGGAAACCTATGTGGACACGAGGAGAACATGCACAGAAACTCTACACAGACACAGATAGTCACTCTAGTTAGGATCAAATTCGTCCTGGTTCTTTCTCTTTCTTTCTTTCTTTCTTTCTTTCTATTTTGTTACAGTGAGGGAAACCACAACCGACTATTATCACAGCTATTATTATTATTATTATTATTGTACACATTTTATGCCTCATTTTTGAATAGTTTTGTACATAGTTTTGTAAAAATAAATCTGGACTGAGGATGTCAGCGAATTTTTTGTTTTACAGTTAAAGAGGTGCCTAGTGCAAAAAGGTTTGAGAACCCTGTGTTTGAGGGTATCACCCCAGCGACAAGAAAAGGTTTAAAGCTGTAATAATTAACAATTATTCGCTGTAGGATAATTGTTTTTGTATAAGTACACTGGTGATTATTTTTTAAAAAATCACATAAAAAAAATATTTCAAACTTCAAAAGCGGCATGCAAATGTAATAAAGGCCCACAGAGACTTGTGTCACTTATCTATGCCGACTCACATAAAATACTTTGTTTGAAATAGATAAAATAAATCACAATTCCACCTTATCTATGAATAGTTTTAGACCAAACTTCGTAGCATCTTTAGTGCTTTTAGGAACAGCATT
>JAOTRR010000012.1:12665131-12683186 GCA_028570945.1 Gogo arcuatus | reverse complement strand
GAATACAGCTTGTTTTTACACAACAAAGAACTCATTCTTGCATTTTGACTGTACCATCTGTTGACTGTCTGATCACAGGTGTCTGATTTAATTCAGTGCTGCCCTGCTGCGGCACACCCTGCCACCCTGCTTTTGCTGCCTGACGTGCCACCACCTCTGCTGCCTGAAGAGCCAGTACCTCTGCTGCCTGAAGTACCTCAGTGCTACTACCACCTGGCCTGTGTTCTGCCTCCTTAGCAGAAACATGTACATATGTCAATGTTTACATATTCTGTATTACACTACTTTTTGAGCACACACATGTTGTTATTGCTAATACCACTGGTAAGACTTCACAATAAGTTTTATGTATTACATGGTAGGTAATACTGCAACAAAATGTTAACTAACGTATAACTAATGTGGACTCTATTTGATAGTAGTTGTCTTTCTTCTGTGTTGCTTTAAACATGCTGACTGCACAATTTTTGAATCTAAATACATTAGTTGTTGAAATTACAATGAAATGAATTTACAACATTTTTATGACATGATTTTAGATAAATAAACAATAAATATGTAACTTACAGTCACAGTGACTCATTTGTTGCCATTTTTACATACCTATGAGGAAATGAAACCACCTACCTGTAAACTTTTTAGCTCCTGAAGTTTACCAAGAGTGCAAGACAAAAAATACAGAAATATTACTTTGGAAAATAGAAAGTATGATATTTTTTTCTTCTTTCTTAATGCTATTATTAAGCCAAATCCGTAAGCATCATCCACTTACCCTGGCATGCAATCACAATGGCCAGCCAGGATTGCACCACCCCCCTGTACAGCGACCCAGGTCTGATGAGGCTTTCTGGTTACCCTCCAGGATGGCTTCACATCACAGTGAAATATGCAAGTGTCTGACTCAAGCATTTTGTGATGGAGCACAACCCCTATAAAGCCACTGGTGAAAACGTTATGAGCCTCCAAGGACCTGTAGTTCTTTAGGCTGCACTGCGTGTAAATCTCTGCATGATCAGCATACCGTCAAAACACGGCTAGTAACGTTAGCGCTGCTGCTGTCTCGAAACTGTGTATGGATGAATGGAATTCACTAAAACATGCTAGTCCATTTCATCATTGCATACGTGGCTACAGGGTGATGTTATGATGATTAGTTGACTTAATATAAATTATAGTTAGTTTACTTAATCATACCAATGGTAGCCTAAATATGGTAAATAGCGTAAGTGTCTCTTACCAGGCGATTCAACTAAATAGCAAAAAATGTCCTGGAATGACACTTCGGGCCATTTGATTGGATCATTTACGTAGTCTTTCACCAAATACAGACAACAATTCAATCCAACTCTGTTCAATTTTTGGATGAATCTTTCTCTTTCAACTGACAGCAAGCCCTCTATGTAAGACATGACACCTTTGGAGTTTAAAAACCGCGCTTTCCTCATAGACAGTATGGCTTTCCCAGGATGGATTTCCTGGATTGTTTTCCCCCACACTGACTCTGCCCCCCAAACTATGACTAGACCCTGACTGTATCTATGTCTCACTGCAGCCTGCCGGATGTGGACGAAGAGAAATGTTATTCACTTACCATATGACGTACAAGGGTTAGGGTTAGTTGTCCTTACATGGCTTGATGTGGTCCGGGTTGGACATTCATTCATTCATCCCAACCAATTTATCCTGGTCCATAGGACACAGGCACACACATATACAAGGGAACGATTTTACTCTCAAAATACTTTGGAGGATGTTTTTAAGAAGGTGCCACCACAAAAAGTGTTAGTTTCTGTCACATGCGTTTTTAAAGCAGCTCATTTAGTTATTTATTTATGTAATTTTATTTGTTTTAATTATTTATTTATAAAGTAACTATAATATATTTTATCAATGCTCTTGCCATGATATAACCTCAGGTGCTGACATGGCATTAAAAAAAAAAATCACTCACTCACTCACCTTTTCTACAGTTTCTTTACAGTCATTGAGGTAAACAGACACAGATGTATCCCTAAGGATCCTTTCCATGTTGTCAGATACTTATAATAACATTACAAACCTGTCAGTGGTGAAAACAAGCGGTTTACTTTGATGCAGACGATTTCCCCATAGTATTACATTGTATAGCTGTTTTGCAGTTGCCGGTTACAGCGTTCTAACACAATACTGGACCGATTTCAATTGTTTTTGTCCCTAGTAAATATTCAGACCCAAAAAGATGGGAAAATAGGGCCCAGGTTAAAAAATCTTTGAGATTTGAGAAACCTGGCTCTAGAGTAGTCTGTTAATTAAGCAGGTTGCTTAATCAGTACTCTCTTAACCTTGCTTTACTTCTTAAGAATTTAGTCCTTGGAAGATCTTATTAGCAATTTCTTATATAGGTTCTAATGATAAAACATGGGCTCCTGGTTTATTATGTTACTGCAACTAAAACGTTTCTCCTCTTTTTGACCAGTTGTGACTTGCTGGAGCACCCTGGTTGTCCTGCTGCAGTCAGTGACTCTGAGATTCCCCTCACTTTTAAACCATTTCAGATCATCTCACTCCTGTTGCAGCTACACTGAGCTAAACCAGTCAACACACGAGCCTTGATATTTACATATTTGGTACAAATAACTTTTTTTTTAATTTCATGATTTTCTATTATTTCTTAATTTAACAAACTTAGTAATAAACTCAGCTATGTAATTTTAATATTTTGTTGTGGTTTTGTTTGTTTTTACCCACTATTAAACAAGTGTTCTGTCAAATACCTAAATATACCATATGGCAAAAAGTATTAGGACACCTGACGATCACACCCATATGTGGTTCTTCCCCAAACTGTTGCCACAAAGATGGAAGCACACATTTATCAATAATGTCTTGTATAGTATGTCTTTGTATGCTGTAGCATTACAATTTCCCGTCACTGAACTAACCAGGCCTAGCTCAAACTTGTTCCAACATGACAACGCCCCTGTGCACAAAGCAAGGTCCACAAGAACATGGTTTGCCGATGTTGGTGTGGAAGAACACGAGTGCCTAATTAAATTGACCCAAAACATCCTTTTGCAGTTAGAACTAGATTTTTTTTTTTTTAAAAATACACAAACATTTCTCAGCTCACATATACCTATTTCTTCCTTAGTTCTTCTAACGGAAGTTAGAAAAATTAAGAATGAATTATGAATGCTAACAGGGTCTTTAGTGTATCACACCATCATAGAACAATTATGGACATAAACAGACATGCCAAAACAGGCCTTAAAAATACATTTATTTTTCCTTTCATGAAAAACAGATAAGCGTAATGTAATATATATCAAATGGTAACTACCATCCCAAGCAATAGTGGATGTGAGCCACATGTGCATGGCTAGATTTGTTTATTAGATGCTCTCTACAGCTTAGTATTTACATACATACAGGCGGCTGCCTCTTGATCCAGCAGCCATACATTTTATTTTACAAACTGCACTTAAGCAATTCTACTGCTCTTCCTACGGGGTTTGCTGGTGGCCTTAGCGTTAGTTTTAGCTTTAGCTTTCTGTACACTTGTTCTTGAACTCTTAGCTCTGGTTTGCCGTAGACCTGAAAAGAACCAGTGATTTAATTACAAATGGTGGTACTGCTGTGAACAAACTGAAACATATGACAAATAAATTGGTGACAGTCACCTGTTAAACTGCTCCTTTTGCATGCCTTTGGTCTTCTGTTGTCATCAGCTGGTTCTGCTTTTAGTCCAGTTTTGCTGGCATTCTGTCGTCTGGTGCCACTCTGTTTCTTACGGACATCCTTCTCCCTTTTTCCAGCCCCTGGTTCCCTCTTTACAAGCTTTTCCAGTAAAATGCTCTTAGTTTGATTTTCTGTTTCACCCTCATTAGATATAGTGTATATGTGCACTATTATTACTATTGCAGTTGATAAGTGTGGCAGGATCTCACCTTTTTATCTGTATAATCATCTTTCTTTATTTTTCTCTTTGCCTTGGGAGATTTGGAAGCTAAAATTCAACAGCCTTAATTAGAGCATTGCCTTGTCATGAATTACATCAAGTTATGAATAAGCAAGCTCATGCATTAAATAACAGTGTAAACATCTTAAATCACCTTTAGGGCCCATTGGACCAGGATCACCCTGAAAAGCATGAAAACAAAAAATATATATGTATATATTTATGAGATCTATTTAGCTCTTCTGTAGCTGAGTTAAGTATTTAATTTATAATCCATTTCTAATTCCTCACTTTAAACCACATAGTTCTTCCATTGTGGTCTGTTATGGAATTCATCCCATCGACAGAGTAACACTGCAGCCAGGAAATAAATTCTGTGTCATCTTTCTTCTCTGGGTCATAACCTTTTCCACCTAAATAATTAAAAAAAATAAATTGGCAGTAATCCCCAGATACCATTATCGAATCAGCATAGTTTCCATGTTAACAAGGTCTTTGTCCTTACATGGAGAATAAATATGCCATTTAATCTGTATGTATAGCCACTGTCCCAAACACTGTCCCTCCACTTTAAGAAAACAAATACAGTATATTTGACCAAAATGTTATATTTAGGTTAGTCCGACTATGTCTAATACGTTGCTATCTAAGTATGCTTTCCTCATAATTTGATCAAGCTTTTGGATAATTACATTCCCTTGTGAAACTGACATATGCTTAATCAACTGAGTTTGTGGTAAGATACCAGCTGTCCAAATGTCTGCAATGCAACTGCAGTCGCATCATCAAAACAAAGAGCACTTACACACGGCAGTCAATGCTTTAGAACAGACAAAGTTTTTAAGAAAAGGTTAAAAGACCTAATTAAAAGATGGTAATAACAAGAAATTTAGTCAAACATGCACAACAGAACAGACTAAATTAATCAGTGATCATTTCGCCACTGATGTTGGTGTTATTAGTTGAGTAAAGAGACAACAATGAGTTGACTTTTACCACAGGTGATGAGACAGACACACGGATGATGCTGATCGTCAAAGTAATCCTTCATTTCCCATTGTAAACTTATTATTCTTTAATATTAGGCAGGAATGTTTTTCCATAGGTATTTTGTAAATGTAGAGGTAGGTGGGGTGTCCTTCAGTGGACTTGAAATGAAATGGACTTTGACTGTATTTTTATTAACTTTTTTTAGTATTTCTAGTCTCAAATTTATTCTTATGTACTGTACGTATAGTACTTTGGCCAACTATCATTTTAAATGGGCTTTATAAATAAAACTTACTTACTAAAATGCTTAAATGTGACTTGTGACCGAGATACAGGCAAAAGAGGTATAAACGTCTGACCATTTGAAGGGTTTTCCCAGACTGCCACACACACACACTGAATAATGCAACATTCAGAGATGGAATTCTTACCCAGATTAACCACTTCAAGTGGTACAGTGTGACAGAGAGAGAGGAGGTCTGGACTCTCAGGTTTCTTTTCATCCACACCAGCTTTCTGAACATGAAAAAGAACAGAGATTTTATTGTAACTTGATGTATGACTGATTCATGCATGACCAAGAACTTTATCATCATCACCTCTGCTGCCTCCGTGCTGGGCTCCTCTTTAACCTTCATTGTCTCTTCATGTTTTGGTTTGAGTCCCTCTAACACAGTCCTTGCCTTCACAAAGGGAGGAATTTTTAATCTGAAATGATAGGCCAAAATGGCAGTGTGTTCTCAAACAAATTGCATGTCTTCATGGTCTGGGCAGTCAGGGGGGGAAGATAGGGGACAATGCAGGCATGCAATATTCAGGTTCAGCACCTAAACTATGAAATGGCAAAGCTTTTTCTATTGGAAGAAATTATGTATTTAGTGTACAGATTTCTGTGCCTTTTTGGATCAATACTAAGTAGGAAATTCAGAAATAACCTGTACAGAATCTCTGCTCGGAGGTAGTTGCCAATCCCGTTGAAGTATTTCTGATTTAAGAGAGCCTCACAGACTGGCCTGTCGAATGCCTTGTCTGACAAATTGGACAAAACATTCTCCCTGAAAAATAAAGGGAAAAAAATACACTAGATGCAAGGATAGTCTCAAACATTATCACTTTGTTTATTAGTTTATTTCAAAAGATCCACAAAGTGGCTTGAGAGCCATGATCTGATTCCATATGTTGTTTTTCCTTTTAAAACAGGGAGTCAGAGTGACGGCGTGTTGAAGTGCTCGATTGATTTATACAACAGCCAATAGCGTTTGAGATCTACCACATCCCCGCCAAATCTAAACCTGACAGTAGCTTACCGGTCTAGATACGTTTGGAACAGGATAGGGTTTACTGATAGCCTTTTTTCAACTATGGACAATTTCTCAATGCTGCCTTGACTTCAGTGAAGACAGAATCCTAGAAGATGAGATGTGGTGTGGTTTTGGAGTTATGCCAAATAGCTTTGAGTTGATGTCTACCGTCAGTGGCGCCAATGGTGACGGAGAGCCGCAGGGTTGTCACGGAGAGGCATCAGACCTGCCTGTATGGTACATAATACGATATTACTTACTTTGACTAATGGAGAAGCTCTAGCAGTGTAGAAATTTAGAATCACACTAGCAATCACTCTGAGGTAGGAAGACATTCTGGCATTGAAAAGGGGTGGGACATGTACATTCTAGAGAGCATTTAACTGGATGAACACAAGACTAGTACTGAATGAGTCACCAAAAAATTTTAAAACTTAAAACGACGACATCTACAAAACCATTTTAGGATTTTTTTCCTCTAGATATACTGTCGTATGGCTGTCCGTAACCGGGGCACTTTAATAGTTATCAGTAGATTAAGTGAACAGCCCCCACCTGAAGCTCTTATACTCGAGCATGGCACAGGGGCCTCGGTCTTTCTGCCAGTTTCCATTAAGCTGCCAGCTGCCAAACCTGCGGACATCAACGAAGCTCAGCACTCTCTGAGGATCCTCGTTGGTGTAAAATCGCAGATGGGAATGTTTTGGGAGTTCTGATGCCGCAGTGAAGCGGAAATAGCCTGACATCCCGAACCGGAAGACCACATGCATAGGCGCGTGGTTCAGGCCTGATTTACCTTCCTTCCGTGTGTCAGTCTTGACCGGAGTGAGTGTGAGTCGTACTTCTTTTCCTCTGGCCGTGGCACTGATTCGGTAAGCATCGCTGGCAAACGGCACCTCGGCTCCTTTACTCACCTCAGACTTCTCCACAGCGCCGGTGAAAATCACACCTGCACAAGCTGTATTCACAAACACACTGGCCAGATGCAGCTCAGGACCCTCTGGCATTGTGGACTGTGGACGCTATTCAGATCAACTAGATACTAGTGGCGCATGTAAATGAGGCCAAGAAATTGCAAGATAATTGAACAAGAGTCGAAAGATTCAGTCGAGTCCAAGTTGTTGCACAGTTGTGCAGTGTTTGTAACAGATGTAGTCGGTATGAGCCAGCAAAAAGTTTTGTCTACTGGCACAGAGCAGTACTTTACTCACACTGTTAACCAAAACACCGCCATGTTTACGAAGCGGAAACTGTGGTTTGATGGGAAGTGTAGTTTCTCAGCAGTCCCTCTGTCTGAGGCGGGTTTCCCCCAAGGTAGAGCTGGGAAGCTAACGTTGGGTTTATCTCAGTTCGTAGTACAGTATTAAACATTTTCTTCATTATTACTTTAAGAATGTATTCTTGAGTAAGTTCTATTCATTTTATTTATTTAAAACAAAAAAGCCTTCTAATATATAGGCTACTTGAAGAATCCCTGATCATTTTTGTTTATAATCTCGTGTCCTTGTTGCCGTGGTGAGCTGAGAGGAGAGCTGTGGACGAGGAGAGCAACACACACACAAATCTAACTGGGTGGGTCGCTTGCATTCAGATGCTATATATTGTAAATAATTACAACTTGACTGAAACTTCAAAAGGGGGTGCAGTGGTTAGCACTGTCGCCTCACAGCGAGAAGGTTCTGGTATTGAACCTCACGGCCGGCGGAGGCCTTTCTGTGTGGCGTTTGCATGTTCTCCCCGTGTCTGCGTGGGTTTCCTCCGGGTGTTCCGGTTTCTTCCACCATCCAAAGACATGCGGTTAGGTTAACTGGCTACTCTAAATTGCCCATCGGTGTGTATGTGAGTGTGAATGGTTGTCTGTGTCGGTCCTGTGATGTACCCCGCCTCTCGCCTGAAGTTGGCTGGGACTGGCTCCAGCTTCTCTGCGACCCGTAATGGATAAGCGGCATAGAAAATCAGTGAGTGAGTGAAACTTCAGAAAGAATAACAATATAGTGCTGTGCAAGCAGTATAATTTGACAGCCCTGTGTTTTTACAGGAATCAGTTTAACCATTTCCTTTTTAAAAAATAATTAATTTTCTATAAGCTGGTTTTCATTACTCTGTCACAAACAAAATTCCTTCAGCTGAAGGAAGATGAGAAATTTGTTGTAAGACTGAATGCTTAACCTTGTACGTAATTGTGGTATGTTGTGTAATTTGTAAGAAAAACAGTTAAAAGGTTAAAATCTTTATTAAATATTTTATTTTTTATTATTACTTATTTTAATTTACTATTATTATTATTATTATTATTATTATTATTATGACCTAAATGAAATTTTTGATAACATATTGGCATTGGGAGTCTTACCCATAATGGGGCTTACCCCTTGTCACACATTGGTACTAGCCCAGTGGCGGTGCCATCCTGCCTTAGGTTGCCCCATTTGGCCATGAGAGTCTTACCCGTCATCAGATCAACACCTTGTCTCACACGATTATGTGCTCAGTGGCAGTGCCGTCCTACCTTAAGTTGCTCCACTCTGGCCTTGGGAGACTTACCCATCATCAGATTGACACCTTGTCACACATGGGTATGGTAAAAATACTTTAATCAGTATAACTGTTATCATCTAACAATGCATATACTTAAATAATTTGTTAGCTTTTACTTTTTCATAGAAACTTCCTATTCTAATTTCAGACCTGGTTACTGGTATCAATAGAATATGGTAGAGAAAGAAGAGCTTCACCTGTTTCTCCTAAAAAAAAAAAAAAAAAAAAAAAAGAATTTACTATTGAAGCACATTTTAAATGGTTAATGTGCAGTGTCCAATACAGTGTATACGGTTGTGTATCCTCATCAAATTAATAAAATTTAAAAAAAGGACTGCATTTACTAAGAACAATGTGCCATCAAGTCTATTAGTGTCTCTGAAGTTGATCATTTTCCTATCTAATGTTCCTATCAACATCTAATGTTGGTTCCTGGTATCAGTTACATTATAGCAACTGTAAACAGTCATCCCCTCAGCAGATATTCTCACTCTCTCAAAATGCAGTTTGTCCTGTTATTGAGGAAGCACAAACCATGTCCTTAAGACCTCATGGTGGAAAATTGAAATGAGAATTTAACAGCGCTATGGTATAATACTATTTAATACATCATAAAATGCATATGTTGCAGTCCTTGCCTTATTAAATAAAATCTCAGGTGCTGGTACTCTGATTGTAGGAAGCTGCAGCCACTTGGTGCTCTGTGTTTGGAGGAAGCTATATGCACTCATTAATTACTCGTCACGGCCTGGCGTTGTTCTGTTTACAAGCCACAATAGTTGCAAAACATGGTGAATCTACAGATGTCAGCATAAAAAAAGAACTGTCATGGGAAATATATAATTGTCTATTTATTTATTTCATGAACATTCATGTAAAAAATACAAAACATTTTCAAGTTTAAAAAAACAAACAAACAAACAAAAAAAAATCAACCAACATGACCGGGGGAAAAAAGTGGACCAAATAATATAACTCATTGCAGTTCTTAGGCTAGGGAAATGTCTGTGCATCACTCTGTATTGTACTGACATGCCTTATCTGTGCACATTTGTACAGAATCATTGTGGACCAACTTAATGTAAACTGTTCTTAATTTGCTTTACGTTTAGACCAAAAAACTATTTGAAACTACTCACTGTGTGTAAATCTATATAACCAATGCAGCTTATTATTATAAGAGAATTACACCACTATGTTTTCTACTTCACAAAATAATCACATTAATTCCACTGGAACTGAAATCCCACCTGTGTGACTTCCAACAGGCCAATTGTGACCAGAAAGTAACAAAGCTACTTACAGTTCAGAGAGATTCTCTAAGTGTAAATGACACTTGTATATTTATAATGAATTACTAAAATGATAATACAAGATGGACTCATTGCAATGCATTCATCATAGCTTGTGCTTGTTTAAGTTCTAGAAAACAAAGGGGGAAAAGTACATTAATTTACACTTTACATATAAATATTGTACTTTAAAATTGAAAGCAGCAGATTAATTGGTTGCAAACTCAATCATACCTGTTAAGAGCACTCTGAACTTGTCTGCAGTGACTGAGACTACAGTGGTCTCAGTAGAACCAGACTCTGGGTCTTGAGCCTGGAGCTTCAGCTGTACTATAGGCTCATTCACCTCCTTCAGTTCGCTGGAGCTCAGTGTGTAGTCCACCCTCCAGTTCACAGCTTCCAGACACCCCACTGAATACACACAGAGATGCACTCTGCTCATTTGTGGTACTGAATATACTATATTCAGGATGTGCTCAGGAACACTGTGTAATTAGGGGCTCATATAAAGTCTGCGCTGTCTTTTCATACTCACAGCGTAGACTGCTCTCCTTTAGCTTCTCCTGTAAGGCTATGTGTTTGTCTTCATAAGATTTACACAGTCCTGTTGTGTGCTCTGCAAAGACATAGTTGCTGTCACTGCCTAGGTAACTGCTATGTGAAGGTAAATAAATAAATGCAAATAAATGTCATGACCAAAGACAATGGTAATGTTGCTGTGTTAGAGGACCACGTTGTATATCACCAGTTTTTGTGTTCCAGGTCATTCTCACCTTTAGGCAAGCCCAGCTGCTGAAGTTCACTGGACAGAGATTCACTATCAACATCATGCTTTGCTGCACTGGAGAGTATAAAACTCAGTACAGCAACACTGGCTTTAATATCTCCACTCTCTGGAACAAACACACTGATCAATAAGATTGTAGGTCACAATAGCTTGCAACAAATAAATGAGAACTGTTGGTGAAAGTAGAGATACACAGAAAAGGCTTTTGATCTTTTCTAATAATAAACCAACTTCTCTGGTAATAAGTATTTTTGATACTTTTAAACTTGTAGTTTTAAAATGTTAATATATACACTATTGAATGTATAATAATGTCTAAATATATAAAACAGGCATACATACTGTTATTTCTGTATTTACAGTTGCAGTCAGAAGTTTATGTACACAGTAGGCATGTAATGATAATTCTTGCAACGATAAATCGCGATACAAATTTATGACTATTCGAATCGAGGAAATAAAAAATGAATGACATTTAGCCTATTATGAGGCTGCGTAATCTCTAGCTTTTTCAAGCTGTAATTGTGTTGTTTAATGTACAATAGTGGGAATACACGTGACTTCACCATAGGCAGAAGTAACACAGGTCTGTTTTCGCAGCATTACACAAAAGGCAGACCTAAAATGGGAAAGAGCTGTTGTGTGATTGACTGTACAAATAGATTTAAACACAGAAATCAGAGCTCTCTTTTTACAGACTGCTGAAAGCTAAAGAAAAGAGAAGAAAAATGGAGGTAGTAAAATGTTTGTAAACGTTTATTAAGAAAAGGCCTATTTATTAACTTTTTTCATTTTTAATAAAAGGAATATTTTGGTTAATAGGCTATAATATTTTACTCCAACCTTTACAAATGTGGGTAAATAATTGTTTATTAAGAAAATGAAATAAAAGTTGTTTTTTTATTTAACAAACAATGTTTAAGTTGATAAAGAATAGGGAAATAAATGTTGCATTTTTTTGTAATAAAATTTACATTTACTTTTTTTTTTTTTTTTTCCAAAAATATTGTGGGAAAATTGAATCGTGAACCCAATCAATATCACAAATGGAATCATGAATTCAGAAATCTTTACATGACTAATACACAGACATGAATGTCATCTTGGACATGAATGTCATGCCAATATTGGGCTTTCAATGATTTCTTTGAACTGTTCTTTTCTGTAGCAGAATGATTGTACACCATACATCTTTAATAGACAAAACAAAAACCAAGAATTTGTTGCACAGGTTTTAATTTATTCTGGGTTTTCTGAAAGTAACACAGCATCACAATTATACATACAGGGTCAAAAATTTACATATGCCCAATTAGATTATAAATTCCAAAAGGTATTTTAACTTGCCAAGGCCTCTTAACTTCCTGTTAGTGATCATGATTGACTACAGTTGCTTCTCTGTGTCAACATAAAAAGGTTTTGTTTGACAGCACTCATTGGACTTACCAACACAGAGTACAATGGGAAAGTTCAAGGAGCTCAGTGCAGATCTGACAAAGAGGAACACAGATTTACACAAGTCAGGAATGTCCTTAGAGCCATTTCTAAACAGATTCACAGATCATCATCTCAAACCACTGACTGTAGAAAACATGGACAGTGTATCATTTCTAAAAAGTGAAGCCATCACAGGTCTAGCACCCCTGCTGGCTGGCTGCAGTACAATTGTTAGCACCGCCCAACCCCGTGTGTTTCAATAACAAAATAGGCTCCCCCCATATCACTTTTCTCATCTAAACTGTCTTTCCATCTATAGTGTCTAATTCGAACAGTTAGTTTCCCTATGCTATCTGCACATCTTTTATTTTCCCCCAGAAATTAGTTTTTAAAAGGTTATTCTACTAAATCATAAGAAGGCATGGCTACACTTAGAAATTGAGTGATTGACAGTCTTGACTGGAAGAGACCGGCTGCAGCACCTGCATCACGCCCTGTCTGTCTGTTCATTACATATACCTCCTTATTTGAGCTTTTCTGGACACATGCAATAATACAAACTGTTAGCCATTTCTATTATAAACATTTGAAACATTGAGAGGTTTAATAGGAAAAGGCTAGTTTAATCGCACTAGATACCTAGCCATATAGCAACCTTGATAGCTATATTATTTCAGTATTAACAACATCCAGCCAGCCAGCTATCAAAGTCTGTGCAAAAGCCATTTGTTCATCAGTGAACACATGCACTACCAATAACATTAGGATAGAGTTTATAAGTAGGCTAGTTAGTTTACAGTGCACTTGGAATAGCCATGTGTCCCAAATAATGAATTACTCTCCGGTGATGAATGGGTAACATTAGTCACATCACTGTCAGCAAATTTCCAGTTCATGTGATAAGTGTCCTTCCTAGACACATCCATATTAATGAAACATCTCCAGCTGAAACTATTTAAGCTCTCTGGGTAGATATAATAAAGAGAACTTGAGAATGTGCCTGTAATCATCTGATCATTTCTTCCACTGTACATTGGTAGAAGAGGTGGGCCTACCAGTGGAGTGGGTATAGCTGACTTCGGCTCTCTTCTCTACTGCACAGACTCTGACTCCAAATTTGACAAAATGGCAGAAGTATTTTGGCTTCATTTTTACAGGATGGGAGGCAATTGAGCCACACCATCTATGTTTTCTACAGTTGATGGTTCAACCAATTGTATGTAAATACAAGTTACTGGGAGGTGTAGTCACTTTGCCAAGCCACTTTAGTGAAAACCCAAACTGTCACCCTCAGCTGAGAGGAAACTGATTCAAATGGTCAGGAACAACCCAGAAACCACCAAGGCACAGGCCTGCCATGAACTGGAAGGTGCTGGAACACTGTTTACAATCAAGCGAGTTTTACATCACCCTAGACTGAGAGGCTGCCGTCCAAGAACGAAGTCCCTGCTCCAAAATCAACATCTTCAAGCTCGACTAAAAAGTTTGTAGCTGACTACATGGACAAAGAAAAAGCCTTCTGGAGGAAAGTTTTATGGCCAGATGAAACAAAGATTGAGGAGAAGAAGAAGAACCAAGGCCGAAGCCTTTATTTTTGTCACATGTACTCTCGCACAGTGAAATGAGTTGTTTCTCCACAGTCTGTGAAATGAGTTGAGTTGTTTCTCCACAATGACCAGAGGTACAGAGGAACACTGTACCAACTGTTAAACATGGTGGTGGTAGCATCATACTCTCAGGCTGTGTTGCTGCCAGTGGAACTGATGCATTGCACAAAGTGGATGGAATAATGAAGAAGGAGGACTAATTCATAATTCTTCAGCATAACCTCAAACCATCAGAAACTTGGACACAATTGGATGTTCAAACAGGAAAATGACCCCAAATACACATCAAAGCTGGTTGTGGAATGGATAAAGCAAGCTTACATTAAGCTTTAAAAAAAAAAAAGTCCTGAACTCAACCGTATTGAAAATATCTGGACTGTACTTGAAAGTAAGGTAAACCAGGAAACACACAAATTTAATTAAACTCTACCAATTCTGCCAATAAGAGTGGTCACATAACCAACCAGAATTCTGCCAGAAGCTTGTTGATGGCTACCAAAAGCATGTGGTCAAGGTGAAACTTGCTGTGGGACATGTACCCAAATATTTGGTGTGCTGTATGTATAATTTTGACCATGTGTTGATTTCACAAAACCCAAAATAAATTACAACTTGTGCAACACATTCTTTTTTTAAAATTCGATTAAAGATGTATGCTGTACAATTATTCTGCCACAGGGAAAAAAAAAAAAAACAGTTCAAAGAAATCATTGAAAGCCCAATACTGCCACAACATTCATGTCCATGATGACATTCATGACTGTGTATGTGAACTTCTGACCACAACTGTAGTGGAGAACAATGGGGAAGTTCAATTCAATTTTATTTGGATAGCACTTTTAACAATAGATATTGTCACACAGCAGCTTTATAGAAATCCAGATATAGATTTACATTTACATCCCTAATGAGCAAGCCAGAGAGATGACAAGAGGAAGAAACCATGAGAGGAACCAGACTCAAAAGGGAACCTATTCTGTTCTGTCAAACAGTACTATTTCTGTTTAAAGGATGTTTGGTATGAGCATAAGTTACATGTGAGCATGCAGACAGTCAATTTGACTAGAAATAAAGAATAAAGAGTGGCTTGAGCTCATTTTACAGTTACGCTAGAGCCATGAAATATTCTGGTAGCAAACCAAGACGATGACAAAAATATTAAAATGTTTACACAGAATTTAGCTTTATATCTGTTTTGTGAGGAAGTGGTTCAGCCCTTTTGTGTGATAAGTGTTTATATCTTGTACCGTAAGGGGTAAAGTGATATTGTTTTGGGGCATTTTATGGAAATTTATATGTATGAAGGGCTGTGGGGGGACAACACTGTTCAATTCAAACCCAACTAAGCAAAACCATGAACAGCTTATGGTTTATTTATTTACAGAATGTCAAAGAGGTGTATGGCCCACTTTTAATACTGAAATAAATAAGGCGTTAACTCACCAAATTTTGCATCAGAGGTTAGTTTTGCCACCTTGTCATACTGAAAAGAAAAGCTAGTATTAATGATGTCTCCAGATCTGCTCAAGCATGTAATTATAGCAGCACCATGAATATGCTGAAACTTACATCAATGCCTTCATCGAGGATGTCTTTTACCACTTGCATACACAGAAGTTTCATCTTGACGCTTGACTGTGGTGTAAATAAAAAAGAGCAGTGTTCCTTTGCTTCACTAATACAGTGTATTTACTAAGATCACGTGATACAGTATGTATGTATGTATGTATGTATGTATGCATTTGATTATAAATGAAAACTGTTACTCAACTATTCGTGCTAAAGTGCTGATTTCGGCTAAGACCCAGTCCGGACAGTCCAAATCACCACAAAATCGGAACCGCTGAACAAAAATGAATGAACAGATTTTTTTTAAAACTGACAGAATATCACAAGAGATTAGCACTGCTAACTTAGCCAGCTAGCTAACACCATATTTAACCCTGACAAACAACGGCTACAAGAAACGCTTGCTTTTATTGAATACTGGTTTTCAAACACAGCATTAACTGGTAGTTGTGAGCTAGAATAAATATTCTATAAAGACAAAACAACGTTACAGCACCATATTATCCTGCAGTCAGCTGCGTAAACACCCTTCTTCGTCTGTTAGCCCCCAGCCGTGGAGTGTTTTTTGCTTAGGAAGGTTCCTAACTGAGTGAAATGACCCGGAAGTATCTAAGCGGCGGCAATGAAGAGCTCGAACTCTCTAAATGCTAAGGAAAGGTGCTTCAATGCCTCTTTTTCTATCTTCTTTAGCAGAGAGTACACTGAAACATCGTTTACGAAAGGAAAGAACAAAGTCGTCCCACAAATCCTTGCGGCAGCAAAATTTAAAGCGACGCACCATCAGCACACCATTCACACAAACAGGTTCTCTTCCGTTATTAAAGAACTGTAATCTCACAGAGAGTAACGTTATTCATTATAAGCATAGACACCTCTTGTAGCAAAGTCCTTTTGGTCTTCTGTCATGGGTGATATACAGGCTTGTTATATACTAAATAAATATTGTATTCATAATAAACTGAAAGAAGTATCCTTCAGGATTTTACATCGAATGTACCCTGTTAAAGAAGTATTGGAGAGATTTAAGCTAAATTTAGACTATGCTTGTGGGTTTTTTTCCGGCAATTTAGACATAATTAGAAATAATATTTCATTTTTTTCACTGTGGTCATTCAAATTTATTTTGGACAGATATGCAAAACTTTATAAATAGAAAAATGGGTAGTAATATACAGATCAATGTATTTGACGTGATGATATTTTTGTGTTCAGTGGTTTGGATAGTAATATTGGTTATATAATTCAGTTTCTGATCATTTTGGGAAAATTCTACATTCATAAGTCGTGCTTTGTTCGGTTTATAGCTGAATTGAAGGGGGGGGTACATGCAAACAATGATATATGTACAGTAGTAGATCTGTAGGCCTAACCTGTTATGGCTATCTGGCATACATTTAACAATTATTTTCATACAATAATTAATGTCGATAAATATGAGTGGACAAAGGTGAGCGTGAGCAGCTATTCTCAGTGTGACAGTCAGGGGTGGCTTTCCCGATAACGTTGCACTTTAGGGCTAAAGAGTGAGTTTAAAGACGCTCTTAGCCTTAAGAGGCTTTCAGGAAAGCCACCCCAGGTCGTTTCAGTTTTGTGACTGGTAGCCTATATTACTTTTTCATTCCAACCTTGGTAATGAATATACTTGTTTTTCACCGTGTTGTCCACGCTTATATAGCCTGCATGAAACAATACGGTAAAGCAGCGAAGATGCGCTTTTTGTCGTCCGACGTCAGAACTTTGTAGTTTCTCACGACAGGCCTACGTCAATAACACCCGCCGTCGCGTAATTAGTACGTGACTAGTATAAGAAGTCGGATTATCTTTTTTATTAGGCCTATTAAACAAATTCCTTATGTACAAACAATTTGGCTTGCAGTCAGATTCACAGAGAATCGCAGTTGTCTTTTCCTACGTCATTGTGGATTCTCCTTCACATCTTCCCTTGACCTCATGACTTTTCAGGAAACGTGGTTAGGAAAGGACATAGGACGGACTATTGGGATGCAGTCTACTGGCAATATGAGTAATTTAGTGCTCCTAAACTTAGTGCACACATGAGAAATGAAGTTATATTGGTGGGATGTCTGAGTTTGAATCTGATCCTAATTTCACCCGAGCATTATCATAGTGATTATTTCGCAGATAAACATCCGCATTCTTTAAAAAAAAATAAAATAAGGATGAGCCATAAGATACGACTCCCTTGAGCATTTATTCCCATCACTAAAGTGCACTCAACCCGTTCACACAGCCAGTCTTTTTATAGTTTATAATGATTTTGATTTTTTCTTTTTTCCCTTGTAACAAGATCACAGTGAACACGTGGAGAAGTGATACAGCTCATCCAGACCACGATTTTTTAAAGCAGGCTCCAGAATAATTGGAAAATTATCATCGATTTATACAGATTAGATTTAGCAGGAACAGGTCATATTTTGGTCACACAAATTGGGCTTTAAAAGAAATCCAGGGCTATTTGAAAAAGCAGCCAGGCAGGTGACTCCAGGCTCAGTGTCCCGTTAACTACATCCGGGTGCGACCTGTCCCTATGTGCGCTGCTCACTCACATCTAGCTGTAGTAATCGGGGACCTATAAT
>JAOTRR010000012.1:12526758-12539856 GCA_028570945.1 Gogo arcuatus | reverse complement strand
TGTGTGTGTGTGTGTGTGTGTGTGTGTGTGTGTGTGTGTGTGTGTGTATGCATTATGAAAAGCTGAAAAGGCAATACTGCAGTTTACTTACATAGACAACAGTAGGCTATGTGCTCTACCTAGTAAGATTTCATATATTAACAAAAGCATATAGTGTGAGCAGTAATAAAAGTACAAACTATAATATAAATGTTTAAGAATAAACCTGCTAAAACAGAAGAGGCTGGAATTAATTTGATGCTGGTTCAAGCTGGTGTATTATGACTACTGTTAGTCTGGTGGTGATGTAGCTGGTTAACCTGCAAGACCATGCAGGTAAAAACCAATCCAGCTGGTGCACCCTGAGTGGTCATGAAGGTGACTAGTGCTAACATGAATGAGGAAAACTATGTATAACATTCTCCCATTTCAATTGTGATTGCTCTGACAAGCATCTTATTACTACAGTAAAAATCATCTGATTTATGTTTCAGTTTGGATAGTACTGTCAACAAGTAATTTTCAGTTCTTAAACATGTCACAGAGCAACTTCTCCATGGGTGTGTTTCCAATGGTTCTGTGGAAGAAGAGAAATTCGATCCTCTCTGAACTTACAAAGTGTAAAGAGGGAAGGAGCAACAAGAGCCTCCCAAACCTGAGGAACACAAAGATGTACATAAAGAGTTTGATGACATTTTCTATTTCTATATGTATTCATATTTATATATTTCATTTGTGTGTGTGTGTGTGTGTGTGTGTGTGTGTGTGTGTGTGTGTTCACCTTGCTGCTTGATTGGAGTAGAGTGTGTGAATATGCTGAGCAAGCATTACTTGAGACTGGTCTTGTAGATTCTCAACCTGTTCTGGGTCTTTGAGGCCACTTGTTTCTGTTTTAATGTAAGAGCCAGTCTCTATCAATTGCAGCAATACATTGTAATTATACACAGACAATAAATTTATTAGTCCTTCATCCTCCACAGATCAAAAAACTCACCAGGCTTGAAGAGAACCACTGCTTTCAGGCAGGCGAACTCCGTAGGATCCACCTGCAGAGCTTTGAAGCGGCTGAAGAGCTCCTGCAGGAGGCGCATGTCAGAGGTACAGGGGCTGCTTTTACCCTGTGAGGGAGGAGACAGCTCGGGTAGAGAAAGCAGGGGGCAACTTTCCAGCGGCAAGGACCACTGGATGGCACAGAGGAGGAATAGCTCACTCCATGCCTCCTCTAGCAATATCACCTATATAAACAAGGAGACAGAAAGATGTTGAAATGCTTATGAGTTACAAATTGCAAGCTTTCAAATAAATCCTACTACTGTATATGTGTAATGATTAACCATTGTAAATGCAGAGTAATATGTAAATGCTGTTGTAATTTATAAGTTTCTATACAGTAATTTACAGCAAAAAAAAAAGAGGAAAATAGCTTGTACCTGGTCCCTAAATGGCAGGTGGGAGAAGACCGGCAAGTTCTTTGCCCATTTGACAGACATGAAGAGTAGGCGGGCAGAGGTCTCATAGATGCTTTCAGGGCCAGAATAGGAATAGAGAGTTGTGTTGCCCTCTGGAGAGCTTGTCTCTGTCTCATTACTTGTTACATCAATATTCTCATCTACTGCAGAGACAGAGAAAAAGAACATCATAGTGCTGTGAATTATAAATGAGATACTCTAGTCATTGTGAATCATTACCTGAGTAGAAATGTAGCCCAAAAATCATCACATAACAGCTTTAAAAATAGTAAAAAAAAATAAAAAAAAAAAATGTAGTGGTCTTCATGATAGGTTTGTTACTCTTTGTGTTCCTACCATCCTCAGGCTCGAGCTTGGCGCATGTCTCAGCTGTCATCAGACTGGCCATGAAGCGGTGGCTGTTCTTGGGGCTGCTGCTGTGCTGGCTGGGACCACTGGAGTTGATGCTGGAGCTAATGGAGGAGCCCAGTAAAGGTCTGCTTATCACAGAACAGGTGGATGAAGAGGATGTGGGCTCCCTGGTGGTGGCTAGGTGTTCCTTCTCTGTATCTATATCCAAAGTGTCTAACCTGACCTGAGCTGTGCTCCGTGGTTGCCTCTCATTCTGCACAGCTAATGGAGAAGAATGTGGTGAGTTAGAAAGAGAGTGACAGGTCAGGAGAATATGGAAAAAAACAATCCACTAAGAGGAACATATGGAAATAAAACTCACCATCTTTGTTCATACCAGCTTGAAGGCATTTCTTTAGGCGACATGCCTGGCACTGGTTACGATGGGCTTTATCTACTGGACACATACCTGTACCAGCTTGGCACCTGCAAGTTTATTAGAATAGTATGACATATAGGCAATATAAAGCTGTCCATGTTTTGTAGAACTATTTGTTATTCTTCTCACCTGTAGATTAATCTACGTCTCACACTGCGTTTGAAGAAGCCACTGCAGCCATTGCAGGCATAGATCCCATAGTGTTTTCCACTGCTAGTGTCCGCACACACCTTACATAGCAGGCCTTGAGTCAGGCTCTTACCAGGAGCTGGACTTTTACCTGCGCACATGAAACAACTCAATTATTTTATGCAGAGTATTTAGAAAATTTAAATTTTACAGAAACAGACTTTTTTTTTTTTTTTAGAATTCTTAGCTTAATGGATATTTGGGAAACTGCAGGTTTCTGCAGGTTATGATTTTGTCCAGTTGTTCCAAGTAGGAAAAAAAGATGGAACTGTTGCGTGCACAGATCTCTGTGAAATGCACAGTGCAAATCAAACCTGACTAAATAAAGTATAGTTGTTGCTGCCTAGATTCTGGTGAAAAAACAGTGGGAAGCTTTTAAACTTACTTCCCTGGCTCTCCTCTGTGGAGCTGCTCCTAGAGGAGACTGTGGGGGATGTGGATGACATCATGGAGATCTTCAAAATTGGATCCTCCATTAAGCTAAATAAAGGGTAGAGGAGAAGTCTGGCGCCACTTGAAAATTTGCTGGAAAGTGTCTTCTGTTTGGTAATATATGATCTCCGGTGGACTCCTGAAGGTTGGCTGTCCGGTGTATTTACTTTTCCAGTGTGTCTTTAGTACTGATGAAAGTCTCACTACACTCTGATTTGTTCTCCAGAACCTCTTGCCTGTTGCTGAAGTAATGTCCAGTGAGGCCTGTCACCTGCTCATCATGCCTCTGGTGATGCTGAAGTGTGTATGAGTCTCTGTCCAGTTTGGGCTCCCTAAAGGAAGACAAGGGGATTAGCAGCAAGCGCTGTGTAAGCAAATGCCCATTTGTCATCCTCTTAATCTTTACTGTCCATCTAGGGGTGGATCAATCAGTCACACAGTTTGGCATTATGTTCATCCACAAAGTGAAGAATAAAAGAAGGAAGAAGGGACTTTGGCATTAGTTTGCTGATACACTGTTTGTTTTCCTGTCCTGCTAGTTTTTGCTAAGGAGTTTTGAGCTTCAACATGTGAGCATCCAGTATTATTAATGTAACACACTCAAATAAAATATCTTAGCAAGTGAAGATATCTTGAGTAAAGGAAAGGTTATCTAATATTTCACATCATGAAGTTATTATATAAGAAATATAAAAAAATTACACCTATTTCTTGACATATTGAATAATTCTATTGGCAGATAGTTTTGCTTATTTTTAGAAATAAATGTCTGAAATAGCAAAATGATCTGCTAATAGAATAAAACCATTTATTCTGAAATAGCTTGTAATTAGTAAAATATATAGAAGTAGGCTTAATAACCATTTACAGGAAGAATCCTTTAAAATGTTATACTTTATAATCTTATTATAATGAAGAGAAATATTAGTTGAATTTTATCTATATTCAGTTTTACTTGCTAAGATATCATTTTGCAGTGCATGAGAAGATAGAGAATTTGATTAATTGATATTTTAAAAGTTTCAGTATTAAATTTCTGTGCCATGAGTAAACAGATACAGGTGCTAACTTTTGTTAGCATTTATCTAAAATTACTGATATATAATTATTGATGATTGAATTTAAAAAAAATCTGGTGCTTAAGAGCAATGTGTCAGCCCATGGGTAGGGGATAGCTGTGCTGGTTGTTGTGCTTAGGAGAGTGTTCCATTATTTCATCATGCCATTTCATCATTTTGTAATCCTTAGCATTTCCCTGAATGCCTATCCTAATGTTTTTATTTGTCTATTTGGCATTCTTACATACTATCATTTGTCCTCTAGCACAATTTTTTTTTAACAACACAACCTAAAAAGAATTAGCTAGCAAACCAGTAGACATCCATATCAAGTCTGGTAAGCAGCTTAGCCCACCACAAAACATGTTCTCCTAAGTCAAACAAAGACCCCATAAGGAAGGGGGTGGAAACAGAGGGCAATTAAGTCACTGTGAGGCTGAAAGAGCAGTGAGGGACCCGAATACAAGTCCAGCCCAGTGCCATATGGTGACTGCTCTCTGGATCTCAGTCTGCCTAATTAGTGACCTCTGCCTGATTTACCAGTAATTAGAGAGCTGAAGTCAGTGATTTGCATTTTCTTTGAATTGCCTTATTAAGGACTTACATAGAGGCAGGTCAAACACAACTGACAATCACACTCTGTTTATCTGTGGGTTGGCACCATGATAGTGTGATTACTGAAGAACCATAAACACATGTATGAAAACTCCCCATAAACCTAATAAACCCCATATAGTATATAGTCTAATCCCAGCATGTTTATTACCAATCAGTAAATCCACCTCTGCATTTCTGCAACTGTGACAAGCAAAGAACACAGTGTTTTCAGTTCAAAAGACAAATAACTTAGAGGCTGACCAGGAGATGATCTCTGCAAGCAAAAATCCCATGTAATGCTCAATTTGTTTAGGCTGATGTCTCTGTTTCTACAACAGACTCCTCTCTGTTGAGTTAAACTAGTGTGTAAAAAGATTAGAGATACAGATTAGCACAAGGGGCTTGTTTAGGAGCCTTATCTAAACTCTTAAATGGACAGTGTTTTAGTTCTTGGTTCTCAAGTCTGGTTTGATTTGATTCTCAAAACCATTCACACTACTATATATTGTCATGCAGTACTCCCAGAATACAGTACAAGGGGTGGACATCATACATCCATTAGCTAGCAGAAAGTGAAAACAATAATGTGGTACCTAGACCAATTTAGTGTTGCCCAGAAACCTAAGTGAATAGACTAAAAATGGTAGCCAACATAATGTAATAAAGTACATTGAGCTAGTTAGCTAGGTATGTGTAATAATATGGACATAAATGAATATTTAAATTCCTGCCAAAGGGATGATTCAGCCACAGCCATCATCCTTTTGTAAGAAGAGGTAGCACTTGGTGTTTGGGGCCTTGACAAAAAGTCAGCTAGTCTGGCCAATATTTAGCTATGAGCTGTGGTGTTTTCACTTTACATTACACATAAAATATTTTCAAGTCTGGCTAGTGTCTTTATTTCCTCTTGAAATTATATCTTGACTTATTTAAGAGCTGTATGCTGCACTTTATTTTGCTCAGTTTTGTTTTACCTGCATGTCCCTGATTCTGAAAATGTTGTCATCCATGCATGCTAATTAATCCACCTAGTACTAGCAGATGTGTGTAGGGCAGCAGGTGGTAGGATTCAGAACGAGCACCTACTACAGTTACAGCATCGAGGTGTGTTATACCACTGTACAGCACATTTTGTTTAAATATAAATACCAAACAAAAACTTTTGCTTTGTGAAAATCAGTAGGGAGTGAAGTTTTTTCCTTCTTATTGTTGAATGAGAGATGAAAGAAAATGCTTTTGACCATTTACCTACTGAGCTTACTTGACCACTGGGTGACTAGAAATAAAAGATATATAATCTTCTTGTCCCAGGCTAGTGATTTGTCCAACCTGAGTATGTACTGTATGTTTGAGTATTACAAAAATTGGCAACATTTTACAGGAGAGAAACACAATGCTTAAAGTTACATAGTCAACTACAGTTTGAGTACATAACATTATAATATCAGGAGAAAACAAAAACAAAAGGTGGTTTAGAAAGTGAAGGTTTACAGATAGTTTTCTGATTGAGTTAATTAGTTAGCTACTTTGCTTGTTTGTTTGTTTGTTTTTTATATTTGGAGCTATTAATCAAATTGTGTCCTGGGCTGGAAAACTCCAGCATGACCACTATAATGGATTCTAGTTTACCATGGACATGGTGTTTACTTTGAACCATGTTTTTTTGAAAGGACACGTGTAAAAACATGTGAGCTGCCAGACAAAGGGTAAACAGAGCCACTGTTGATGTCATGTGTGAGTGACACAACTGGGCGCTTTACTCAGTCTGCTGTGTGTACAGGTGGGGGAGTGGCCGTCACAACATCCTGGTATTAAACGTTTATGCAACAGGCAGGTGGATGTCATGCGTAATGTTCTCTAGTAGCTTTTCAGGACTTGCTTAGATGAGCAGAGCAGAGATTATGAGAAAGCAAAGAGATTAGACTCTGTGTCTCAAAATAGTCACACTATAAACTGTGATAACTGATAATGTAAAACATCTGTTTGCCAAAAGGTCTTATTTTTAACTTTTTTATTTAATTTCAGAATACTACATATCTATGCGTTCCATCATAATCTTAACACAACTTTATCTCTTTCAACTGCATGTATGAATACCACCACTACCACCACCACCACCAACCAATGATTAAACACTTTCATGGAAACTCATTTAGTGGAAATGCCATTTCATTTTAGTCACTAACTCTCCTCTGACGGAGATTGGTCTGCTAAAGTGTTTAGGTGTCTGATCTGGGCAGTGCTGACAGTGTAACTCTAAACTAACCTTAAAGTCTGTATCTCAGGATGCCTGTACCAGAGCCATGAGTTGTGGAGATTAGCTTCTTACACTCCCTACACATCAGGATAAAGCTGTTGATGTCAGCCATTCTTAATAGAAAAATAAAGCATCACAAGTAATATGAATGTTTTTTACATTGTAGTATTGCCATTATATGTGCAAGTTATATTCTGTTCATGTGTGCAGCATGTAAGTGTGATCCTTTTTTTTTATTCACAGATTATTAGTCAGAACTGAATAATAACAATGTTAATAGAAATAAGGCTAGGTAAAGTATTAAGAAGGACACAAAGTTAGACTTTTGTCAGTCAATTCTGGATTTTCCAGAATGTTCAAGATGACTCCACCTGCCAAACAGAAGAGGCCTATACTATGTGAGGAGCTATAACCCATCCCCAAGCATTGCCTGACCTAGATCTCTGACAGTAAACAGCTGCTGCTGGCCTGTGTTGCTGCTGCCATCAGCAAAATGCTGCGTTAGGGCCCGGCCTGAGAGCGGATCAATGTCAGATTGCTCCTCTCCTGAGCCTTCTGATGGGGCTCAGCAACTCTCAGACTGTTTAGGAGATCCAACAGCACATAAAAGCCACCCGCCAATGAGATTAGCACTAACTGCTATATACTGGACAAATGTTTTCTTTGGCAGATGACTTGCCTGCACACTTGCCACATGCTGTCTCTATCATTGAACCACACAACCCCTTATTTTATTAAATGACAGTCAAAACTTGTGAGGTAACAGATCTTATGTGACTTTGTCTTTAAAAAGGAGATGAAAGGGACAGAACAACCCACAATTATTATTAGGTATCAACTGTTTGAAATGAATTTTTCAGATTTACCATAATATTTTATCTTGTCAGGAAAGCACACTGGAGGTGGATGCAAATTTTGGTCAGAGTTTATTAAGCACAGGCAGGCAAAATCCAAAACGTGAGTCAAAAACTTTGTCGAAAACAGGCAAGGGTCAGACGATCAGCAAACAACATAAACTGGGCAAACTCCAAGAATTCAGAAACCAGGAAACTAAAAACTTAAAAATAAAAAAGCCCACTTCACAGAATAGCAACACAGGAATATAAGGCTTGATAAAGTCAGGTACAATAAACATTGAACATTTATTTCACGAAGTGCTTGGTGTGGTGAGTATGCTTATATAGGGTGTGGATGTGACTGAGTCCAGGTGAGTGCAATCAGTAATTGGATGACTGTGAAGTGAAAGTGAGTGTGGTTGCTGGGAGTCGTGGTCCATGGCGGCCATGTTTGTAGGCCACAGTGTGCTCTTGGAAGTGGAGTTCTGCGAGGATTCTGGCGTATACATGACATAAGTTCTAAGTTTGTTGTTACTAACAGCACATTCATGACATACTGATTGTAGAATGTATAAGGAATGCTTCATAACAATGTAATTTCATTACCACTGTATGTTTGGTGCACATTAGAATCATTCTTTTGGCTGACTTGACTTGGTAATTACGTGAAGCTGTGTCGGTATTGTTCTTCATAGTAGTTTTGAAAGCAAATGGACCATTAGTACATTAGTTAAAAACCATTCAATTACATGCATGTAGATAAAATAAATATACTTACCAAAAGATAAAATGACAGCTAGATATTTCTTAATACATGAAGATTTTCAATAATTCCTTAGCATGAATTCAATAATTCATCAATGTGTTGTTAATAAAGACAGCAAATAACTTCCAATAATAAAGAAATACAGTCTCAAACAGTTGATAATGATAACTGGGGACTCTTTTCCCTTATATCTTTCATGGAAAGACAAAGGAATATGCTTCATTGCTTTATAAGATGCTTATGTAATACTTATTAATGTATTATGAAGGCCCAAAGTACGTGCCAGTATAGCGCCACCCAAAATATATGATAAACACCAGTGAATGTTGTCAATGAATATACAACACAGTACAATAATTTACAATTGATAATGTACTATAACAGCCCCGTAAGATGCTCTTGAAAGTATATTGCTGTAAATTCACATCTCCACGCATCACTCTTTGTATATAACCTCTTTGAATGTCATTGTCAAAGAGTGAGAGAGAGAGAGAGAGAGAGAGAGAGAGAGAGAGAGAGAGAGAACATTTCCTTAGTTGTTCAGAGGCAAATGGTAATTTATATATATTTAACTTGGATGCTTTTCACCTGTAGTTTTTACTATGATTAATCATTTTTCACATCAAAAATCTAGTAGCATAAATATTTAAATTTCTGTACACTAATTTTCTCGAAACCTCCACAATTTGCATACGAATGGCTGACTAATATACTTAAAAATTTAATTAAAAATCAGTTTTTATCTTCTGATTTGATTACAGGTTTTCTTTAAATATTTTCATTTCTTTTGTAATGTTTATTTGAGTTGCTCAGCAGTTTGAAGCGCCTCATAAAAGCAGCAGTTTTTCTTTGTTATTTTTGATGAAGTATTATAGAAAACACACAACTGGTATTATTTGAAGCGTTAACTCCGGCTGCTAATTAAGCCTAAGGTTTATAGATCTGTATGAGTCATCATGATTTCTGGCCAAGTTTGGGATTAACCACATTAAAACACTCATAATGACATGCGTTGTCCTCAAACTACATGAATGGAGATTATTTAAAAATGCTGCATTGCAGAAACTAGGCTTAAGCACAAATTAAACTATTTAAATAACTGCATATTTTATACTGATCAGCAGAAAAAATGCATCACTACTTAAATAAATCTTTAAATAAATAAAGTTAAATAAACCCAAATATTTATCAGATATGAAATATAAAATTGATCACTTTTGAAATTTAGGATTTGTTCTGCACAATTATTATTATGTTGCATATGTTTATATTGTATATCTTTTTTATTATAAAGCATAAACAAGAGTGAAATTTATAAAGCAAAAAACAAAAAGACAAAAAGAGGGAAATTTTATTTCGCAGATACACAATTCCTGGCAGTGGTTGATGCACAGGACTGACTGCATTTGTGACGTGTGGAACTCCTTAAGCTGAGGTTACGAGTGGCCAGCAGGAGGGTGGTGTGAGGAGGGTCCAGGGAACGTTAGGCCTTGTAGGATTAGCCAATCCCTACCATCTGCTGTCAGCATCATAATCCCAGCAATGAGAAAATCAATTGTCTAAGTAAATATCAATGCCATGTAAGCTCATTTAGCAAGTAAATTAAACATTAGTGGGAATTAATTTAAACAACTACATTACTGCTGAACAGGGCATTGGGAGGTTTATTGTGTGCAATGCAGAACTGTTGCTGAATCGTCACAAAAAAGGGTCAGGCCAATAGGCCATAGAACATACAAAGACTGGGTGGAGGGGGAAAAGAAAACAGGGCTCCAATAGTTTGAATAACATGTTTACTGTGAACCTCAGTTGTATTTTATGTTTTGTTGCACACATGTTGTTTATGTCCCAGACTTTTCCCAAAATGTATTGCCATATTGTAGTCTGCACAGCAGAACTTACTTTAATTCTGATATTTCATGACACTTGCATCTCACTGTGTCCTAATTAAGCTCAGGTATAAACTCCATCAGCCTTAATAGGATCTACTACTGTATTACTAGTGAGATAAGACCAGTGTAATGGAAGAAGGAAATTTCATTAAACGTGTACATGCTTTAATTCAACGATTTATTTTCAGTACCATAAATAACCATACCAAAAAATCTTCATTCTACAAAATAGTGATGAGTTCAAATTAAGATAAATAAAACTTAATTGTAAAATGAAATTAAGGCTATTTCCACTGCTGTTTTATAAAGCCATGATACATTTTTTTCTGCTCAGTTAACTTCTTTTAGAATGAATTCACTGCGATATAGGATAAACATTATATTCATGTATTAGGAATAAATATAAAAGCATCATAAAAACCATTAAATTGCAAGTATATTCCCTATGTATAAAATTTTCTCTTGCTCCTGTCCTGATGTATTCTATAGACCACTATACTCATGTTTGCAGTGTCCTATAAACAGAGGTTCTGCTTGAATGCCACGTCTAGAGATAAAGAAAAAGAAGAGTAGACCGAAAATAACGTCATTCTTTCATGTCACTTTAACACTGAACAAACTGCAACAAAATAGCAAGGCTAAAGTTAATTCAGTTGAAAAGGAAAGCAAGTTATATGCTGTATGTAAATATACCACTTTGCAATGGCGAGTGCCTTATCAGTACCTTATCATTTTACAGCGGAAGTCCTGTAGGCGAGGAAAGGCCTTATCCACACTAGATGTCTGCTCTTCATTACTCCATAACCTCTCAGCAGCTGCACTCGCTCTGGGCCTGTACATGCAAGCATAGCATAGCATAAAATAAAAAACAAATTAATGTTTGGTTTATGTAGGTTTCTTTGAGGCTGTTATTTTGACAATATATTCACTGTTTCACATCACTTCTCTCACCATAGGCGTGGACTGAGATTGGTTGCATCCACATATTCTCCCCACATGCAGACCTCACCACCAATCACCAGCTTCTTCTGCTGTTCTGTGCCTGAACACAATAATATGCACAATAAACAGGAAAGCACTGCATGTCAACACTGCAAATTGAAATAGTCAGCAGTAAATTAGGCTTTCAGACAAGACGTGGTGTCACACCCAAGTCCTTGGCAAAATAGAGTTTACTCTTACTACTCTGAACCAAATTTGACTTGTACGTGCTTGAGAACATGGGGTTGTGTTCAATCAGGCAAACTAGCTTTCAATCAGGCAAAATAGCTAAGTGCTATGGGCCTCCAGAGCTGCAATTACAAAAACAAAGGCCACAAGAAGCAATATTTGCCTTTTGATTTGCAAAGACTGTGAAATTTAAAATTCATGCAGCCCTTTTTCAAATACTGTATAGACAGTCTACCAACCAATTACCCATCATTTAACCAATACCATGAAATGCACCAGTTTGTAGCACTAGAGAGACCCATCATGAACCAATACCATGAAATGCACCAGTTTCTAGCACCAGTGAGACTCCAGATACAAGTTAATTTATAACCACCCAGACCAGCAGGCTATGCCATTAGAAACTTCTCCCCCTGCCTATTCATGCAGCTCGACACATTCAGGAGGCTTTGAGGCTGCACAGTATCAGCTTGGCACAGTCCTGGCCATAACTGATCATGGCTGAAGTACCAGTGAAGGAGTTATGCACACATACCTTCACACAATTTTTTACCCCTAGGGGCAATTTAGCATGGCTAATCCACCTCCTGGCATGTATTTGGGAAGTTGGAGGAAACTGGAGAACCTGGAGGAAACCCACATAGGCACATGGAGAACATGCAACTCCACACAGACAGTAACTCAAGCTTAGGATTGAATCATGGACCATTCCATATTTTGGCTTATACCAGGAGTCAGTGGCTTCAATTTTCACTTTGCTTCTTAGCTCATCAGACAGAAGGAAAAGGTGCATAAGGGAAAAAGACAATAGAAATCTATGGCAAACATATACTCACTGACCAGTTTATTAGGAACACCTGTATACCAGCTCATTCATGCAATTATCAAACCTGCCAATCATGTAGCAGCAGCGGAATGCATAAAACCATGCAGATACAGGTCAAGGTCTTCAGTTAATGATCACATCTAACATAAGAATAAGGGGGGAAAAAATGAAATCTCAGTGACTTTGACAGTGGCATGGTTGTTGGTGTCAGACAGGCTGGTTTGAGTATTTCAGAAACTGCTGATCTCCTGGGATTTTCACACACAACAGTCTCTAGAGTTTACACAAAGTGATGTTTACAAAAAACAGTGGCAGTGAGTGGCAGTTCTGTGTGTAGAAATGCCTTTTTGATGAAAGAGGTCAGAGAATAGACAGACTGTTTCTAGCTGACAGGAGGGCTATGGTAACTCAAATAAGCACTCTTTGGTGAGCAAAAAAGGATCTCACAACTGCACAGGACACTGCCACTACACACTGAAGGAACATTAATTAAAACATGAGTGAGCATGTGCATCACATGTTCCTGTCTTAGTCTATACAAGATTCTACATCATCACGTGATTTCTCATATGAGCATTCTAAAGTTGGATATGTGTAATTCACCTTATTTGTACCAGTTGTTTTAATTTTATTGTTTACATAATTTTTTTATTTTTTATGGGTTTTTTTCTTTGTATTTGTGGTTAGTATCACATTGTTTATTGGACTTTCGTTTTTGTGGCTGGCATTCATTTCTCTTCAGTAACTGCTCTGTGAAATAAACTGCTTATTTTGTATATTTTGAAAAATGTAACTAACTACTTTTGTCATGTCAGCCAATGCTCAGAACTCCGAATCCCAGAATGCACAGCGGCCTTC
>JAOTRR010000012.1:12420111-12431141 GCA_028570945.1 Gogo arcuatus | reverse complement strand
CGCTCACTCGTGAAATATATTCACCACTCGAAGATAAACTTCATATCTTCGCGCAGCCATGTATTATCCTATATATATTACACCCCTGCTCTAAACATGCCTTTTTTCTTTCTTTCTTTTTTCTTTTTTTTTTCTTTTTGAACTGGGACAATAAGCAGAATCGGGATCAATAAAATTCAAACGATACCCAACCCTACTCATATAGTTTGAAATTTCAAGGTTTTCTTTGTATACCAGATGTCCCCTGATTTATCTTATAAACAGTGCAACCAAACCTTAACGTATTTTGTGATGCTTTTGTGCCTTAATTCAGTTAAATCAATTATTAACATGCATTTACCAAAATATCCTTGTGAATGTAGCCATAGTGTGGAATAATGTACCATGTGCATAGCATGGTGTTTCTGTGAGTTAGAGCCTGGGCTCTGTAGTCAGACAGTAGCTGCTTCAATTAGTTGTGCTCCTGTTCTCTTTAGGAGATGGAGTGGGTTCTAGACCAGCCATTTGGTGATTTTTTAGGCAAGGTCCTCTTTTGCTGGGCCACTGTAGTCCTGTGGGTAAGATTTATACAGGCTGAACACAGGCTTGTACTTTTTGTGTGTGCTTGATTGCTTTTCATTGCAAACACACTGAGTTTTCAGTTTACTGGGTACATCTACCTTGTAGCTATGCTCACTAGCTTTTTTTATCAGGTGCACTAGCCATATAGCGTAAATGAACATCACTGATTGTAACCCAAATGTTATTATGCAAAAATTGGTAGCCACCTTTATCATCTGCATAAAAAATACAGCAACTTCAAATTGTTTAGGCTAAACAATTTCTTTAAAACATTTATGCACCATACTGCATTTTTATAACAGTAAAACTTCAATTCTTTCCCATCAATATTTCTCATGTAGGTTATATTTAATATTTCTATTGCTATACAGTGGCATACCTCTTGGTGTGGATACCCTGGTATAAGGCATAACACTATACACTTAGTTGCCATTTTATCAGGTAACCTATTAAAGTTGCCAGTAATTGTAGATATGAGTTAGGTGTAGGTAATAAACAGGCACTGTATGTGTTGTTTTAAGTATGTTTAAATATAATGCTAGTTTTTGCCATTGAGCTTCATTCCATCGAGCTTCATTCCATCGAGCTTCATTTCAAGTGCTCTTTGTGAATGAAAACCACCCTAAAATATTAAACATGTTCTGTAATATTTGTGAGTAAGCTACAGGAGAGAAGACCTTCAAGCACCCTGGGCAGCTGTCTGCTGGGGATAACACATGCCTTCCTAGATGTGCGCTCATAATAGTTGCTATTTGCTAACCGCTTTGTTCCCTGCTGTGCTTGCATGCTGTGTAGGAGATGGAGCCTTACTTACCCGTAACAAGCAAATGTGCTCGTACCTGTCTGTCCGGGGCCACCGTCTTGTTCTGGGTGAGCATCACAAGTACAGTTAACATCATTAGTATAATTATCAACACCGCTCATCCTAAAGAACAATAATAGAAGAAGAATGACTATTTCTGAAATTCATACATTTAAAAATTTGGTTTATGTTAAGATTAAATAAATCATTTGATGTAGTCAAACACTGTGGAATATCTTGTTTGCCTGCATGGACACTGAACAGCGGCAAAATCAACGTAAGTGAAAGAGTGGAAGTAAAAACTTAGAGATAAAGATTTTTAAGCCTGTGAAAGCATGGTTTGAGTAGCATGTAGTGGTGTGACTCAAATGGCCTGTCTGTTGCCTACAGTATGTTTCAAGCAACCATGATACAAATTTCTATCGTAGCATATTTATTTACTACAATTAATCAGCTTATTCACAATATAGACAATATTGGAGTTTCTTTTTAAATGTTGAATTAGTTTGTTTTATGTAATCATTTCTGACATGTCTGTTCTCTGCTTCCTCATGTTTCTTTTTGGATAAAGATCTCTCTAATTATAGCGAGTATAATCGGAGTGATAGCATATCGGCTAGCTGTGTTTGCTGCCCTGGCTAGCATTATGAAGGACAGCCCTACCAATAAGCTGGAACTGGTGGGCTCACTTATCACCCCACAGCTGGCCACTTCTGTCACAGCCTCCTGCATCAACTTCGTGATTATCATGATACTTAACTTCCTGTATGAGCGTGTGGCCATATGGATTACAGACATGGGTGAGTTACAGACCACTTCATTATTCTGTTTTGGACCCTAAGAGGCACTATGATAAAGCACAAGTTCCCCTTATTGTGTAATATATGATGAGGTATGATCCACTGATCTTTTTCATTAATTTGTTGTAATTGGTGAATTGTTTCTTTATTTGGTTTATCTGCTAACAGAACTAATTTTAGATCCAATTCTGGTTAGGGCTGCACAAAAAAAAAACAACAACATTAAAATCGCAACCTTGATTCAATTCTCAATGGAAATTTATACAAGAACAAATGCTGTAACATTTGTAACTGTTATGTCTTGTGCTTGCTCTCTACAGAAGTCCCAAAAACACATCTTGAGTATGAAAACAAACTGACCGTCAAGATGTTCCTCTTCCAGTTTGTTAACTACTATTCTTCCTGCTTCTACGTGGCCTTCTTTAAAGGAAAGTTTGTGGGCTACCCTGGCAAATACGCATACATGTTCAGTGAGTGGAGCGGGCTGAGGAATGAAGAGGTACACTTATTTTAAATTTTTTTTAAATGTATGCCAGCTTGGTCTGTTTTGTCTATTTACAGTAAATATTTAGATAATAAATATCTGTTTAAGGTTAATAATCTTGGCTCTGTGTAGTGTGACCCTGGTGGTTGTTTGATTGAGCTGACGACTCAGCTTGTGATAGTGATGGCTGGTAAACAAGTGTGGGGGAACATCCAGGAGGCCTTAGTTCCGTAAGTATTTATAACTTGTTATAAACACAATTGGCAAAGATTTGGATTTGAAAAAGAATGTTTTGTGTGTTATTGCAGGTAGTAGTTTCATTAGGCTAATTTTATTGACTTCTGAAGTGGGGCTGTCAAAAAAAAATTTCCTGTTCAAGAAGCCTTTATTTTTGTCACATGTACACTCAAGCACAGCGAAATTCCTCCTCTGCATTTAACCAATCTGAAGCAGTGAATACACGCATGCACACACAAGTGAGCAATGAGCGCACACGCATACCCAGAGCAGTTCAAATACTATATAAATTTTATTTACAGATTCAGAAACAAAAATGTCTAAGATCCTATGTTCTACTTTTAGTCACATAATGCAAGCCTATCAGTGGTAAAGATTCCTATATGTTTTGGCCAGATGACCCTTGTAGTATGATATAAGAAGTGGCTGGAATAAATGGATGCCAATTTATGGCACACTAGTTTCACATATATTTTTAATTAGGTAACATTTTTTCTGATTACATGTAATAAAACCAAACAATTTAGTATACTAAATTGTAAGTAGAAGTATTGCAAGTAAATGTAAGTACTGGAGTCATAGTTTACTGGAGTAACTGTGGCTGAATCTCTAATAGTATTTCTTTGGGCATGGCCACAATGCCATAATTTTTCTGGGAGAAAAATATTCAAATACTAAGTAGTTTGAGGCTGTAAAATTCAGATTCAGTTATTATTTAATAGCCTTAAATTGCAGTAAATGGAGTTGTGGAATAAAGTCATGTGTTTGTGTATAGCTGGCTGCAGAACTGGTGGAGCAGCAGGAGTGCTCGCAGCCACCCGGAGAGTCTGTACAGCCGCTGGGAGCAGGATTATGATCTGCAGAACTTCAGTCAGTTTGGTCTTTTCTATGAGTACCTGGAAATGGGTGAGCTGCATGTGTTCTTCACAGATTGACATAAACTTTCTCTTGTAATCAAATGTTTTACAGGCAGATGGCGCTGCTGTGTCAGTGACATGTATTATTACTACATCTTTACAACTCTCTCTCTCTCTCTCCCCCCCCCAGTGATCCAGTTTGGTTTTATCACATTGTTTGTGGCCTCCTTTCCGTTGGCTCCTCTTTTGGCTTTGATAAATAATATTCTGGAGGTGCGTGTGGATGCATGGAAGTTGACCACTCAGTTCCGCAGGCCTGTAGCAGCTAAAGCCCACAGCATTGGTGCCTGGGACGAGATCCTGAATATGATTGCCGTCTTTTCCGTAGTAACCAATGTGAGAATATATTTGTTAACTCATCTCAGTGTTCTGGTTTAGTTGCAACGCAAAACCGCATATAAGGAGCCTTAATTTTTTTTTACTTGCTCACACTTCTATCACTGTGTCGATAAGTTTCCTTTATCGTATGACAGCTACCAGTTTATTATGTAGGCTACAGCAAGCTGTTGATCGTCATTTTCATTTCACTATTTATTTGTTTTTCCTGATCAGGCATTCATTGTGGCATTTACCTCTGATATGATTCCTCGGCTGGTGTACCTATACGCATATCACCCAGGCACTGAGCTAACTATGCAGGGCTACATCAACAATAGCCTGTCCATCTTCAACATCTCGCAGATCCCAGTTCAACACAGACCTGAAGATGGTGAGAATCCTGCCTGGTTCAATAGCTCTGCGATTACCACCTGCAGGTTTGTGCATCTTTTGTGTGCATGGATATGTTTTTTTTTGTTTTTGTTTTTTTTCAAGTGGAAACATAAATGCAATATGAATTTGAGTGTAAAATCAGGATTTGAGTCTTATGATTTATATAATTTAATGTTGTGAATATAAAACATGTTGTGTGTAGGTACCGAGATTACCGCTACCCCCCAGGCCATGAACATGAGTACTCCCACACCATGCAGTTCTGGCATATCCTGGCAGCCAAAATGGCCTTTATTATTATTATGGAGGTATGGCTATTTAACTGTGTTTGTTGTTTACAGAGCATCTGTCTTCTAGTCCTGCCATAAAGCTCATCATTTAATCTTTGTCTTTCTCAGCATGTGGTGTTTGTGGTGAAGTTCTTTGTGGCATGGATAATTCCGGATGTGCCATCTGATGTGAAGGCTCGTGTAAAGCGGGAACGCTACCTGGTCCAGGAGTACCTGCACAACTATGAGGTGGAGAGGCTCAGAGTGCAGCTGGGTCAGAACGGAAGTGGAGACCAGTGCACTTGTCCTGAAACGGCTACAATTGTGAAACACGAGGTGCTGTCTGAATGCCTGTCCTAGCCTGGGGTACAACCCATTTTCCCTCACAACAAACTTATTAAAAAGTTATTAGCCACTTGCCTCACCCTTGGCCACAAACTCTTCTAGCTCTGACAGCTCCTAATTAGGATCAGTTCCATTCTGCCCATATTCATTTGCACGTCAGGATCCGATATCAGGTCCTAAATTTGCTCTCTTGCTCTGAGAAATCTGATACACAAGACATGTTGTGGCAATTTTTTATCTGTGACCTGTGGAGCTGACCATGCTTTTCTTACATCGTATGCTCTTACCTCTTTCATCACTGTCCAAGTTCAAACTTGGACAAGTAAAAACTTAATTTAGAAACCTCACTTTTTGTTTTTACTTTTGCAAGAAGCCTTGTACAACCTGGTTCAAGTTGTTTGAGAGATTTCTGTCTAGTTAAATTCAGATACAACACTGTAAAATCCCTTGTGCATCCAGAGATAAAAAGCCTTATTACCACGTATCTTAGTGTGTATTACTATTCCTGCAAGATAAATATGTGAGTCATGGTATCAATAGAGATGCCTCTAAAAGCTTGCCTTCTGATAAGATACATCGAAGGAAATCAATGGCCCATGAAGATGTTTAGAGAAAATATAGTTTATATTTATTCCATATTAGCCTGTTTTACTGTCTCCATCTGTATATTTTATATTTTGCCTTTGATATTACAGGAAAACTCTTCCTAGATTCAGCTAACTACATGTCAAATCACTAAAAATCACATGGTGTTTTCACCATTCACCCATCATGCTGTTATCACACCTCTATGCAAATCAAATTAGAAAATTTTCAGAAAAATGTTGTGCTTCTATCAATAAGAATCATTGCACCATACTTTCTGCAATGTGTCTGCAGTCAGGTGATGTCACAAGTGCAGTCACACTTGAAGGTAACTTCAACAAGTGAAGATAGCTTAGTTGATGATAGTTGAAGGCAATCAGCATATCCTATAAACCAAATCCTGAATAAATTCCAGCCAAAGCCTGCTATTCAAAACTGAAGTGTTGGTATAATGAAGAGTAAGCAACATTTAATGCATGACTGAAAGGGCAGACTGGCCATGCTAATGGATTTTAATGTGCCTTTATTTATCTACACATATATTCCTGTGAGGTAAATTCCAGCTGTAGTCATGGGGACACTGTGACGCTCTTTGTTTTGTTCCATATTTTTGTTCATTTTAGGGGTGAGGAAAATGTGAGAAGTTATTGCACAGAGCACTTAGTGAAGAAGGAATTTGTTTGAGTATGCCAGTGTGATTATTCTATTTACACTACAGTATCAATGTTTTAATCAAAATGATGTGTGGAAGAGATTAGGTCTTGTGAATCGCTGTAAATGCTTTGACAACCACACCCTGTCTTTTATTTTCAGATCTCTTTAAAGCATCATAGCACAATTTAAAAAAAAAAACATTTGTGCTAACTGTTAAGATTTTTTATGTTTTTGGAAAAAATAAGCCTAGAATTACCAAAGGCAGATGATTATTTGCTGGTTCACTTCCTTTGCAAATACATATATAGAGACAAATAATCAAGTGTCATGTTCTAGTTTTGCTGGATTTTTTTTTTTTCATTCTTGACTTAATTTCTGAAGGTATATCTGTTTATTTGGTGGTCTGCTTTTTAGTTTTATTCTTAGCTCTTTCAGTTTGCCTTTGATTATTGTTGAATTATGACTGTTAATTGCTTTAAAGAGCCTTCTGTGTTGTAGATACATACAGTATATTTAAGAACACAGAACACCAGAAGCCATATACACTAGTCTTACTTTGCAGCAAAACATAAAGAATCCATGTTTTTGTCACTAAACAACCTTTGCCTTTAAATTGTCTGATTTAAATGAATACAGTGGATCACATAGAGTTCACGTTCAGTCCTTTGTGTTGTGATTTGATCGACTTATACATTTTCTTGACTGACAGCATGTTATTATTGTATGGCATCACATGTTGCCTTATGTATGGCATAGATTATGCATATAATGCTGGTTCTGAAGCAGTTATCAAATTGTTATTGGTTCTGCATATATGAATGAATATCATTTTAAATAAAACACAGATTACATTTTTTAATACTTTCTCTTGTGTCAAAATGTGTTTTATTTTGAATATGCCTTGCAGTTATTCAAATACATTTAAATGTCTGCTTGAATTGCATCATTTCTACGTATATAAGATTTTCCCAGAAATTAAAAGTAAGACACTGAGTGTGAAGCTTTCTTCTTCTGGCTATTTATGATGGCACACTTTTCAACACAGCATCGTTAGGAGCAGATGGCATAGCTGGGTTGATATTTGCCTTGGTTTATTTCCTTGCTACCAAAGAATGCAGAAGTGGGAGGGAAGGTGGAAACATTTCCATTCGTTCTTTCCTTTCATAACAGTCAGGCTGTGTGACAACAGAAGGAGCATGTTATCTGAAATAGACAGCAACCACACTCTTGTAAGTAAAGACAGCACCTCTCTTTTCATTACAACAGGCATTGTACAGAGAAACTTCAGTATTCATTGTAGACCTTTACTGTAGCCAATACTGTAATGTAATAGTCTTGTTTGACAGCAGTTCAATCAAGCTCTATTTCTGATATCTTGCTTTTTGTTTCTCTGTTACTTTCCCTATGCAGGCGTATTATGAAGCTCTGTCTTGCAATATAACAGCTCCTGGTCAAGGTGCAATGAGAATAGTCCAGCTCTTCTTGATGCCAGGCATCTTTTTGGCAGTGTTGGTGCTTGGTGTGCCCCTTAACATCATCTCCCTGTGGGTGTTGTCCCGCCGGTTGGCACGGAGAAACCGCAGTACCCTGTTCCTTCACAACCTAGCATTGGCTGATATTTCCTGGCTGATGGCCTTGCCGTTCCTCATCCAGTTTCACTTCTCTGGGTTGGAGTGGTCACTTGGCGTACTTTTTTGCAAACTTATCCGTATGCTCTACCATAGCTACTTCTACCTGAGCATATTCTTTGTGACCTGTGTGAGTGTAGACCGCTACCTGGCCATCGTTCACCCCGTTCATTCGCCTGTTCTCCTTACTCGCCAACGTGCCATTATGTTATGTATCACTGTTTGGGTGGTTGCCATAATGATGAGCATCCCAGTGGTCCAGATGACTTACCTCTCAAACTGTCAGAGTGACAACAAGACTGTGTGCTCTATGTATATCTTCATGGGTACTGTAGAACAGAGCTTGCTGTATTCCCTCTGCTGTACCTCTGTGGGGTTCCTGCTTCCATTTATAGTGCTGAGCTACTGTTACATATGCAGTGTGTGCCAGCTGCGCAGACGGGTTGACCCACGCCTCAGAGGACTGGCCTGTGAGCTTGCTGCAGCCATGGTCTTGTTTGGACTCTTTTACTTCCCATATCATGTAAGTCGGAATATGGCTATTGCCATGCCATCACTAGCACCAGATAATCCATCAGCATGGGAGGTTGCTGACTTCGTGTTTTGTCTAGAGATGTGTGTGTGCAGTTTCACTTCCTGCACTAACCCTCTATTCAGCTGTTTTGTGGGGAGGACACTCCGGAGGGAGCTATGGTCAACTCTCACTAAGCTGTGGAAAAAGCACAGAGTGGAGCCAGAGCATAACGAGGAGAAAAAAACTGAGGAGTCCATGATTAGAGTTAAAAAGGCAACAAGTTAAACCCTGTTCCACCAGACCACCATTGCAACAGTACACTTGTTTACACTTAGCAAGTGTTGTCATTTCTATATAGCATATGGAAAGATGCATCAGATGTCACAAAATTTAAGACTAAATTGAAAGAGCTACAATCCGGTGCCACAGTGCCCCCTTGTGGTAATTTTAAAATACGAGTAATTTTGACTAAATTAATCATGCGTCCTTTGGTTCGTTCTTTCTGTCTCTCTTTAAAACTTTTTTTTTTTTCTTTCCTTGTAGATATTTAAGCTACCGTGCATAAAAGACATTTCACATATCTTATTGCTATGCAGCTGAAAGTGCACACACACAAACCTGAAACGATGCCCTAATCTCTATTCCATGCAAGGTACATTGACACCCGTTCTGCATGCTTTAGCTAGCATCTTTTGGATATTAACCCAGAAAAAAAAAAAGTTTTGGGAGTGTGTTAGGTTTTTTACACTATACTTTCAGGTTCATCAGTATCTTTCCATATGCCTGTTTCCTCTCAGGGAGAGACTCTTACTGATGATGAAATCTCGTTTCCATGGTACTGCCTCCCTTACACAGCTTTAAAATGACTTGACATCACGAATCGATACAAATCACTAAAATCATCATCATCATCACCACTGAGAAATGCAATAGGCTAATGCTAGTAACTTAATGGTGATATGGATTCATATTTTAGATCTTAACGCGTACAGTTTTCTTGTTGACTGTGCGTCTTATATCTGGGTAAATGGGAGTGAAAGGGGCGCGAGCTCCGTGTGCGCGCAAACACACGGCTGAGAGAAAGCGCGCGCGCTCCCGCGCTCCTCCGCTCCGAAGGCGCGCGTGTCGGTTCGAGCGAAAGGGCAGTGCTGTGCTCCATCTCCAGCGCACTAAATGATTGTTTTTCCAACAAAATATGTCACGTCTCTGCTTTTAAGGGGCAATGGACAGGTTTACGCGCAGCGAGCATGGAGAAGTGGCGAGGATGCACTGAAAGGAAAACTTGAACGTTTGTGTGGCTGGAAAAGAAGACCATAAGTGAGTGCATGTAGGTGTAGGCGTTTTGTACAGCTCATCCTCATCTACAGTGGGATTACTAACCGAAATCCGATTACACTTGATCAAACAAATCCATACATCCAGTTATCCCATCTCAGGATTATGGAATTTCATTGAGTCTGATATTAACGGCGTGTTTGGAGATGGATACAGTGAAAGAGCGAGTTTTAGCCCCCGGTAAGGCGGGACTGAAGAATCTGGCGGGGAAGAGCCTGGCACATATGCAAAGGTACAACTTCTACCTTCACAAAATGTGTTTTCTTTCTTTCTTTCCTTCTATAATTCATCTGATTTTAGTAAATTGAAATTATGTGAATCAGAAGAACACCCATGCCATCACTCATTATGTTGAGAGAAATTCTTTATTTTCTTCCTTTTCTTTTTTAAAAAAAATAATAATGCATTATTCACTCATCATATATATTATTTTCGAGGATTTTCGTTTATGAAATGTGAACGCAAAATCATTTATATCATGGTAAATAATGATTCGGTCCTGGCTACAATATATGTCACTGGAGATACATTTATTCCCTCGAGGATTCCCTGGTCGTGTCTTTCTTAAATAATTAATGAAAGCTAGAGACGAGCTTAGAATTTAGGCTATGATACGACTGATAATAATATTAACACACTCAAATCAGTTTATGTTTGTTTCTCACCATGATGCGGGTTTATTTTGTGGACATTAGTAGGTAGAATTTTCATTGAAAGTCAAATTTTCGTTTAATTCTTAAGGTGAACCTTCGTGCACATTTGTACCTTTATTTTTTGGGGGGAGGGGGTACATAAAAATACACAAAACACAACCTTACAAACTATGGTCCACATATATATACATATATATATACATATATATATATATATTCAAATGAACCTATTTATTTAATTGTAAACATCTTGACATCCTGCTGCTCTTTTCCCCTCGTTGTAGCATCTTCTCTTGTATAACATTCTCACTTACCAACAAGATTCACTGAAATTTCACGGAATATTTACTCAGTGAGATTAGCCTAGTGATTTATTCACACACAAAAATAAATGATGTACTTAAGGATAGACTAAACATGGCTTAAACTATGCATTTTTAGAATTCAGTGCCGAAAAGCACATTTGAATGATTCTTAAAGAAGTGCTGCAATGCGGCGCAAATATTTGCAAATATATAACACACACATATATATA
>JAOTRR010000012.1:12406902-12418247 GCA_028570945.1 Gogo arcuatus | reverse complement strand
ACCGCTCAACTAAGTAAAGAGAAACGACATCCATCATTACTTTAAGACCTGAAGTGCCTTTTAATTAATAAAAATAAAGACAAACCGTTGAATTAGAAGGTGTGTCCAAACTTTTGACTGGTACTGTAGATATACTACTTTATAGTCCTCAGAAGCATAGGCTACTTAGACGTCAGGAAGATGAAAATTTATCTGAATCATTGAACTGACGACGAATAACGAATTAATGAATTAACTAATTAGGTTCATAGTGCGTCAAATGGGGTAAAACTCCTATACTACTTATTAGCCGATTTATTTTTTAAGTTTTTGTTACTTTATTTTGATGTTGTGGGTGATTTTAGAAAACATGTGGCTTGAAACCCTAACTCTTATTGACTGTGTTCTGACTTAGAACAATAGCCTACAGCTGTGCGATGTGCGTGGTGCAGGATTTAGCTTTCGATTGTGCAAAGTGGCACGCGTGCATACGGAGCATCCTCGTGATAATAACTGATTCACTCATATGCTCCAATTTGCAGGGTGTTCGGGGCCGCCATCCTGCTGACGTCAATACTCAACATGTTTATTCCGTCGGCGGCGCGCGTGCATTACGGCTGCGTCATATTTGTGAGGATATTACAGGGCCTGGTGGAGGTAAGCAGTGCACACAATCGTTTGTTAAGCACGTACAAGTGGACACGCCCTCTCACTTTACACCAGATAATACATGATGTACAGCGGAATATTTTAGCCTCGAGTCTGTTAAAGCCTATTTTGTGAAAGCCTATCATGAGCTCTTTGTTCTATTTGTATCTGCGTTCTCAAGCTCTACCCCCATAAAAATCAGAGCAAACAGAGACACCATAAGCAGACAGGACAGGGAGAGAATGAACGACAGAACATAAGAAACCAAACAAAGCACCAGGGGAAAGGGAGAGAGCAGTAACATCTGTCGGTCTTTCACCAAATACGAGAAGGTCATCTACCTTTACATCCTTTGTCATGTTGAACGTAAATGACAGCAGCAGGGTGAGCATGCTTTGTGAATGAAAGCACACTGGAGGTTTCAGTGTAAACTCAGCAGCTTGTGTTTCAGTGTGTGTGTATCGACCGATTAAAGCAAATGAAACATTAGCCTACCAGATCTCCTTGATAGCCCAAGTAATTTATATCTATCAGTGACTGATTGTGTACAAATTAGGAGGTAATGAAAATTTAATGAAAGTATTAGAGTTTTTGTGGTCAAGCAGGCTTGAATTAGCACTGACCACTAACAAAACACCATGGTCAGTAGTTTTATTTGTTTCAATGCTTACTTGCTTTTTTTTTATAAATGCTGGGGATCTAAATTTACTTTGTGCTCATTGTTTGTAACTATTTGTAGCTAATCTTTAGGTTTGTAAAGGACTAGTGTTATAAATAAAATTGAAGACAGGCTATTAGGTGAATTTAATATCCATTATACATCATTCATTGAATATTCGTTATTAACATTTTCTATATTAATACTGATGTAAATATTAAACCAATGTTGATATGAGTTCAGGGTGTGACCTATCCAGCATGCCATGGTATCTGGAGCAAGTGGGCTCCGCCGTTAGAGAGAAGTCGCTTGGCAACCACATCTTTCTGTGGTAAATATAAAATCACTCATTTCGTGTGCACTATCACATGACTCCACTGTTATCTTACGCAAGGCCCTGACACTGTCATTTTCTATAAACCAACCCTCCAGGTTCCTATGCTGGTGCTGTGGTAGCCATGCCTCTGGCTGGGATCCTCGTGCAGTATTCAGGCTGGTCATCTGTCTTCTATATTTATGGTACATTCATTAATAATACACATGTAGTTTAAGCTTCATATAAAATTGGGTTCTAAGCTCTACTAATGTAAGAATGTGTTACTTTGCATCTGACTCCCAAAACCTTCTACCTCAATCTGTAGGGAGTTTTGGTATTGTCTGGTATGTGTTCTGGATCCTGGTGGCTTATGAGAGCCCAGCAGAACACCCCACTATTACAGATGAAGAGCGGATTTACATAGAGGAGAGCATTGGAGAAGGGGTGAAACTGCTTGGGGCAACTGAAGTGAGTATGCTATTCCATAAGAAACCACCACTGCCTCTTGCAGAAAGAGGACATTATGAGTACTTCTGCAATTACTGTAGGGGCACTGCATCAGTATCTCTGTAAATGTCCAGATGGCCTTATTTGCAGAAATATGAATGCTATAGCCTTTAATCTAACAAACTGCGTTTTTTGTTTTTTGTTTTTTTTAAGAAATTTAAGACACCCTGGAGGAAGTTCTTCACTTCAATGCCTGTCTATGCAATTATTGTGGCCAACTTCTGCAGGAGCTGGACCTTCTACCTCCTGCTCATTAGCCAGCCAGCATACTTTGAGGAGGTGTTTGGTTTTGAGATCAGTAAAGTGAGTTGAGCTCAAACTCACTCCTTAATGTTTGCTTATGTTATATTGTGTTCATTAATAAGAATGAATGTCACTTGCACAAATTAAAATGTTTAACAGTAAGGAGCTGATATATGCAAGGTCATATTTGTTGGTTTGAGGAGGACAAACTGTTGTTAAATTTGTAACAGATTCAGAGTCAGTCTTAAATGTCACACTCACAGCCAAGAACTTTAGCTGCCATTATTTCATCGTATTTCCCATGTTTCACATTTGTCTATTTGATCTCAGAATGTCAAGCATAAATAAAAATGAACATAAACTGACATAGTGATTGATTTCTGCTGCCCTGACAGAGACTATGCTATAAATCACCTTACTGAAAACATTGAAAAACTGGATTGATTATGCAGATCATAACTAAGTTGAGCTAAGTTACTGCTTAGCTCAATGATTGGAGTCAAAGGCTGAGTTCTGATGGTTTGTATTCAGGGGTTTCTTTCAAGTAGACAGAAGCTGAATTGGGATATCCATCATTTGTTTGTATGACTGCTGTTGACTGTAAATTGTGCTATATTATTTTAACTCAAATAAATCATAATCATGACTTATGATGGAGAAAAAAGATCTTGTCATTTACCAATGCAATCACACAATGGTTGACCTTCAGATTTATTCTGCTGAAGTATTGTGAATGAGACTAATTAGTATGAATAAATGTTTGTTATGTTTTCCTATATGCAGTATTTGCCACATTTCTTTATGTGAATGTGATTAGGTTGGCATGCTGTCTGCTCTGCCTCACTTGGTCATGACCATCATAGTGCCCATAGGAGGCCAACTTGCTGACTTTCTACGCAGCAATAACATCATGTCTACCACTAATGTCCGGAAGATAATGAATTGTGGAGGTAAGATTGAAAAGTACTAGCCATCAGATAGTCATCTGTTGGTGTGTGTATTTTGTGAGGAGTCTGGACATTTCTCAGATTGACATATACTTTGCACTGCCATAGGATTTGGGATGGAGGCAACACTGTTGTTGGTAGTTGGTTACTCCCACAGTAAAGGTGTAGCCATCTCATTTCTGGTACTAGCAGTGGGTTTCAGTGGCTTTGCCATATCAGGTGAGAGACTCTTCAAAACTGCTTTCTGTGTGACACCCAGTTCTCACTTTAGCCACAGATTCAGTCTATTGATTTACTACTTTTATCTTTCTGTGCTCATTTATTGTCCCCTTTAAGGTTTTAATGTGAATCACCTGGACATTGCACCCAGGTATGCCAGCATACTAATGGGCATCTCCAATGGAGTTGGCACACTGTCTGGAATGGTCTGCCCTCTCATAGTGGGTGCCATGACCAAAAACAAGGTAAAGAGATCAAAAATGCTTTTTAACCAGTCCATTACTTACCTTAAAGATGATGTCCCTCAAAGCTGTAAATGCTCTTCTTTCCTTATTTCCTTCTTAGACACGAGAAGAATGGCAAAATGTGTTTCTGATTGCCTCCATGGTCCATTATGGTGGTGTGGTGTTCTATGGGATCTTTGCATCAGGTGAGAAGCAGCCATGGGCGGATCCAGAGGAAACCACCGAGGAGAAGTGCGGCTTCATTGATGAAGATGAGCTCGCTGAAGAGACCGGTGACATTACACTTAGTCATGCTCCATTTGGAGCCCAGGGAGCTTTTGGGGCTCCCCAGAAATCATACGGGGCCACAACTCAGCTGAACGGGGGATGGGCAGGAAGCTGGGAGAAAAGAGAGGAGTTCATCCAGGAGGGAGCTGAGCAGGTCTATCCTCAGGGTGGAGATGGATACTCATAGAACACAGGGGCTGGTTACATGAAGGAAGAAGGTCACTACAGTTGTAAAATCCTAAAAGAATTAAAAGATTGTGGTGACTGAACTAAAATGTACCAGCATAATATAAATTTATCTGCAGGGATGCCTCAGATAACAAAGCATGGCTCGTCCAGACAAATTCAGAAATGATTATGTGGGAGGTAGGGAAGATTAAATGCTGATTATATATAGAAATACTTTATAAATACAGTTAGAAAAGTATTTCTGTAATAAACCAATAATTTTAAACTCAATCTTAAAATGACAATATTTCTTCAGTAACATAATAGCCTGAACATTAGAACAAGTCAGTATAAATTCAAATTCTTATAAATGGATCTTAAATAAGTTCCACTTTTATAAGTTCAATTAAATATATATATGATGTACTGTATACTATTAAACATTGATACAATTTAGAGATGGATATTTTAGCAGCTACACCTGCCCTATAGATCACTGTAGGCACACAATTACTAACTATAGCCCATCTATTGCACAACATGTCAGCCTCCATCCCCACCCCACTCTAGGACCACTGTAGGTGGTGGACAATAAGTACAGCAGTGACACTGACATGGCAGTGGCATTTTAGTGTTGCCCTTTTGATGAAGGTTACCAAATAACAGAATAACAAAATAGCAAAATTACAGAATGTTAAGCAGTATAACCCAACAGTCTAAAAGTCAACCGGCTATCTATATAGAACTATAAATATTTTGCAATAAAAAGCGGGTTTAGTTTGTTTCAGGTTAATTTAGTTTGGTTAATTAATACATAACTGGTAGACCTGAATAGCATAGACAGCTTGGTTCATGTTGACCTGATGAGCATCATTGCCATCTGAGGACTTTCAGTCTCAGGTTTACAGAGCACTTTTGATGTTAAACATCAGGTTGCCTAGACTTATATAATACACTTTTAACTACTCTGCTTATTTAGCACCTAAAATTAAAGGTGAAGGGAAATGATTATGCCTGATATTTATCTAAAATAAAACTGAATAAATTACATTTAAAAAGAGAATATAATAGTATAGTATATAGTATATAATTTGCAAAAAAAAAAAAAATACTCATGTACTTTAATATATCGTGAATCAAAAGTGTAATTTATTTCTTGGAGCTTTTCATGTGAAGAGTTTGTGCTTGACAGCTCTGTTGTTTACATATTTGAAGTGCAATCTCGTATCCATTGTGGCACAAAATTCATTCTACAGCATTACATTTACTTTACATATGCACTACAATGGCAGTGTGCTGTAACAGTCCTGTATTTCCTCGTCATTACAGTTCCTACTTTACCTAATATTGAGCCAGTCTTTAAGACACATATTGTACCATGTATCATAAAGACCCAAAATGCCAATTTTATGAGAACCTTGAATGCACTGACAAGTATTTCTTAAAAAGTGATTTCATTCCTTGTCTCTGTGTTTATATAGATCTGCTGTTTCTGTGAGACTGTTGTTGGTGATCTGTTGGGTTGGTGATCTGTATGCTAATTGTTATACAAAGGCCATATTTTTTATAGACAGCACCATATCATGAGCTGTTCCTTTATGAAGTGTACTGAGATGTCAAATGGTGCATGCTATATATGTTGTCCAACTTGACTGTGTGGAAAGCGTCACCTTCTGTTGAAACTTTCAACAGAATACATTTGTAGTTGTAGTGTTTCCAACTTCCATTCAAAGTTGGTGTGATTTGTTTCGATAGACTTTGTAACAATGATGAGCTTCTCATCTAATATGTTCACTTAATATGCTACCAAGCACAGGCTCAAGATTTACACATTAATACCTGAAATGGTTGAAAAACTGAAAAAGATTCATTGCAATAACCTTTTAAATAACTGACATAATACAGTGTAATGTGATTCTTACTCCTGTCATATTAGTCATTCTCAAAGTGATGTGAGTTAAAAGTCATGTGGATGTGTAAAGGAATGGCTTAAATCTAGCTTACTACCTTCAGGGGACACGTGCTATAATATTATTCAACATTTTGTGCAGTTGGAACATGAGCCATGACTTCATTTTTCTCTAAAATGGACTGTCTAACTGGTCCATTGGGCAGCACTATGAAATAATTAACCAAAGCCCTATATACATACATGGAAAAGATGATATATAAAAACACATGTAAAATATTTATTCCAAGATATTCGGAATACTCAGTATATCACAGATAAATAATACAAATCTATACTCAATTCCTTACTTATAAATAACTTGTAAATGTTCTTATCTTCTGTTGTGTCAAAGAGTGAGTAATTAATGGCAAAAAGTGTTATACTGTACTGTATAATTGCTCTTTATCATTTTATATAAAATGTACCAAAAATAACCCAAACAGCTCTCTACTTTTATGTCAAGGACCAAATATCATCAGCTTTTCTAGCTATATGTTGAGATTCTTTACAAATTGTAATGTTTTGGATGACTTGGTCATTAAAACCTGATAATTGTGATTTGAAACCTGTGATTTCTCTTATTTTAAACCTACATATTGTCTCTAAACGTCTGGAATAATATGAGTTCTTTCATTCCTGTTGTTCAGCAGTGAGAATTCATTTTTGTCTTACCTCTCTTCTAAATGCCTCATCCATTATAACACTTTATAGACAGGGCAGAGTCAATGATTCCACCTTAACCACCACACTGGGGCTATTGACCCCTGTTCCCTACAAAAACAACAAATTACCACTAGGAAATTAGATTTAAACTAATTGCAAATCAGTATCCTTTAACCACTTTACATGAAAGTGCTGAGTGGCCTTCTCATTTATAAAGAACTCTGTGGGCTACTGGTTTTGACGCTATATTTCTGAAAATAGCCATATGACAAAAATGGTTTATTTCACATTTGTGAAAGAGGAGTGCTTATTACAGTCTGATAGTGTCATATAAACATCCTCTGTCATATAAAAATTTCCTGTGCTGGTTTGACTGCAAATTAAGGCAGTGAGCCATGTTGGCATACACTAATGACCAAGACTGCACATGTTGATGTGACAGACCATACAATCCTGTAACCAGCCAACCTGAACATGTTTTCCCACAGCTAACCAACCACACCAGTCACGGCAAATGCCCTTCTGACATTTCCACCCAGCTGATTACGCCATTGGGTGATCTTTCTCTAAATGAGATCTCTACTACTTCATGGGCTGTTTCTTTTCTTTTCTTTTCTTTTCTTTTCTTTTCTTTTCCTTTCCTTTCCTTTCCTTCTTTCTTTACAGTATGGCACAACGTCCTTTTGCCAGGGTTGCCTTAATGACAGAATGAAGAGGGAGTTTTATAGTTTTGATTGCCTATATGTGTGTGTTTGTGTGTGTTGTGTAGCAGATGAGCTGGAGCTGGGCTATGGGGACAGGCGTTATGGGGGTATCCACGGATCGGTTATCGGATGGTATCCACAGTCCTATGGGACTGTGCGTTCTAATCAAGCTTCAGAATGACTATTTAACGACAAGAGCTCAGCAGGGGCTCAGAACTGCCTAAACATGATTATCCTTCTGAACAAACCACTCTTCCAATAAACCCACCTGGCCTTACATCCAGCCATTCACTCACTAATATTAACATTGTCAAAAGTCTCAGAACAGTAACTGCAACAGAGGACAAAGAAACGCTAGTCTCACCTTGTCTGACCTTAAAGCCCCAACCAGGCAATCAACATTCACATGAAAGTTAATCAATTTTCCCATTTATTTTCGGAAAAGACACATTTGGTTCAATTATTTAGCAATTCAGAGCTCTATGATTTTGAGAGTGCATTCTTGTGGATGAATATTTTTTTCCACAATAATCACTATTGCACAACAACGAAAGCAATCGAAAAGTAACTCAAGTTTGTGTCCAATGTCTCTGGATAACTTCTTTCAAGAGATTTATGTGTCACTATTTCAATATCAATGCAATACTACACATTTTGTGTGAACTCACATTGTCCCCATGCTGCGTGTTTCTCCACATGATAATAGTTATATTTACATATGCAACAGATTCTCATCATTGCACCATGTCTCATGTAACTTACTCCATTAATAGATGCTTTCCTATTAGTTAAAGCTACTAATCCCTGGATTCATGTAAACTGGTGCTATTACTTCATAAATATATAGAAAGAATACATTAGAGAGTGTCTTTTCGTGTTTTATTAACCACAGTACTCAGACAGACATCTTTGCTCTTGCCAGTTGCAGCGAAATGAATATTTCATCACTTATTAACACGTCTCCTGAATGTGGGAACTACTTTCCCCTTCCCCATCTTGTTCACACCATTTCAAAATAGTTGAGTTCCTGCTGGAACGGCAAGCTGCTGGGCTCTAACACTGCAGTTTTCTCACTCTTTCTCCTTGAAGATCTAAGCAGACACATCCTGACAAAGCTGGACTATGTGAGCAGTAAATACCCCAAAAGCATTTTCTCTCTTTACATTGTTAAAGAGACTGAAATATGGCTGCATTGTTAGAGGTATGACATCACAATATGCAGATGAAGCTGAAAGCCAAGAGCAGTCCCGTGTGTAATAAGAATTTTGGTTAATGATGTTCTTTGAGGAATGGCTCATGAATTTGATTAGAGTCATTTGAAGTCATCTGGTGCTGCAGGGATTCAGGTGTAGCTGAAGACCTTCGGTTTCTCTGTATGACAGTGATCAAGAAAAGAGAGAGAAAGAGAGAGAGAGAGAGAGAGAGAGAGAGAGAGAGAGAGATCAGCTTAGACACATGTTGAGAAGAGGGTACATGTCTCTTGGGAGAGGCTCTCCTATTCAGCCTAGACCCATACCAGATGGGATCTGCTCTATGTATGCGTGTGTGAGCAAGCGAGAGAGGGAGAGAGCAGGGGGGCTTACATTTAATGAATGCTACACCTCACACTCCACTCCCTTTGATTAAAAAGTGATATGAAAGAGACTGCTGGGGGACGTCCAGAAAGGAGGGAAGTGAAAATTAAATATCATCACTGCAAAAACGATCTGCTTTTAAAAGCTTTTACTCATTCAACCTTAATATTTTCTTATTCTATGGGAAGATGATGTAGCTTAGTTGTAGAAATAAATGATTAAAATTAGAAAAATGATCTGCCAATAGAACAAGACTATGTCAAGCTTTAAATGAGTACAATTAATAACATATATATGAATAGGTTTGACAATTATATATTTGGTTTATTATTATCTTATAATAAGAAATACCAAAATTCAGGTAACTATATTCCAGATATTTTCACATGCTAAGATGTTATATTAACAGTGATGCTGGTACATTCACCAAGAATGGATGACGTGCTGACAGCAAAATTTTAAAATATATAAATTTAATTGATTCCTATATAGAAATGCATTATCATGTATATTATATTGGTTAATCAAACATGTGTGAACTTGATATTGAGTTTTCAGATAAACCAGTGTGCAGCACTTCAATGAGAAACTTGCTCTCTCTCTCACATGCACACACTCACACAGTGTGCGCGACTAGGTGTGAGCGCATGCAGAGTATGAAGGCGAGAGACAAAGAAAGAGGAGGAGCCTGTGTGCAATACAACTGAATCAGATGAGTTGGGGATAAGAGATAAGGAGAGAGCTATAAAATGACCAGACACAAAAAAGAAAATTCTAAATGACTGACAGTAACCATAACCTTCATTTTGTGAAATATATGACATAAATACTGTTACCTTCAGCAAAAACCTCTTCCCTGTTATATCTATAATCTCTTTATCTATTATTTCTTTTCAAGGATGAACCTGCAGGCACTGTTTCCCCATATTAACCCTTTCTGTAATGCCGTAAAATACTTGTTGTATTGTATGTTGTTGACAAGGTATAAATTAAATTATAGATTGTCTAAACTTTAAATGAATATGTTTATGTGAATATTATAATTGGCCACTTGACAAGAAACATTTACTTCTATCATGTAATTGAGAATGAAGAAACCTGCAATCTGGGCTTTATAAGGGGATGTAGTGCAAACGTTAAAATTAACATTATAATTATATATAATTATAATTATTATAATAATTGTATATTTGGTACATATAGATTTTTTTATGTTAGTAAGACTGTACTGCCACATTTATTTATCCTGACAGTGCAAGCATTCACTTGCTCCTAACTATACAGATTGCACAACTGTAAACAATTATTATTTTGTATACGTGTGTGTGTGTGTGTATATGTATATATACACACACACACACACACACACGTGTATAAATGGGAAAATTACAGTAGGTGAAATTAAATTATGTAGTTTTATTTTTTTTTCTTCAGTATTGTTAGTTTGTAAAATAAATTAAAATGTAAGATACTCCATGGGTCCAAAAAGTTGGTTCTAGTGATGAAACATTCTTCTCTACAATTGTGAATAAAGTTAGTATTTTCACACATCATTTTTGAAAAGACATACAATTTGCGCTGTAGGGCCTATTAATGAGTAAAAGTTAGTTGAGAAATATTTGGGATTTAATACTTGTTAATGTAATAATTTCTCCAACCCTTCTGTATGAGAGAACCTCAAGCAACATGATATTGCTCTGCAGGAATAGGTTTTCTGGATTGAAATGCTCTGGGTTCATGATGTCATAGTACAATGACAATACATCACCTACTTCTTTACAGTCTTGAACACTCAGGTCATTCTCATTTACTGCTGCTGTGGTGGAGAAATTGGCTGGCTGTGTGATGAGTACAGGTATTCAACAGAAGAGCTGCTTAATGTCATCATCTCTACAAGCTACCCAGTGCTGTGGGAAGAAACAATGCAATAAAACAGTGCAAAACAGAAACAGTGCAAATAGCACCTGATATACCACAAGGGAAGAATGTGAATAAGCTCAGAAGGGAATACAAGCACTAGTTGTAATCCTATTTTATTCACATAAGCAGTGGGTTAACATGTTTTCACTTCAGTATTATATGGTATAATCCTCACAATATATGTGAGTTCCCAATATTTCTACCTCAGAAGAATCTCAGAATAACTTGATCACAGTGACAAGTTGTCTCTCTCTGTCTCTCTCTGTCGAGTTACATGTCGATCCTGAGATACCAGTGATGCTGACCTCTCCTGCTCTTCAGACCTGCCTGATCCAT